>CM065053.1:232793214-232918214 GCA_032883995.1 Coronaproctus castanopsis | reverse complement strand
AGTTTTATTACATATAAATATGGAAGTACAGCAAATGGAAAAAAATGCTGAATCCACGGGACAGTCTTTAACCGGTCTGTCAGGCAGTGGACGGTCTTCTGTGGCAACACAGGATGACTCGAGTCCTCACGCGCCTACTGGGCACGTCACTCTTCAGGAGAGGACACATTTGCGATTTATTAATAAAAATGTTTCCGCAAAACATCGCGGACGAAAATGGAACTTTGCAGCATGGAATGTTAGAACTCTTCAAGACAACAAGGAGCTAACAATCAGCAGATCAGCAATTATACTACAAGAGTTAAAAAGATACAAAATAGATGTCGCAGCTTTGAGTGAAACCAGACTGGCTGGCGAAGGAAAGGTAACTGAAGATGTGTCGGGATATACATTGTACTGGAAAGGAGTTGATATTGGCAGAAAACACGAACGAGGAGTAGGAATAGCTATCAGTACGAAACTAAATACATAACAGTAGAGCCTATTGGCATAAACGATCGTATCATGTATATGAAACTACGTTTTCCAAATACCCAGGAGATTACGGTCGTTAGTGTATATGCACCAACATTAAAAAGTACAGTCGAAGAAGAAGAGCAGTTCTATGCAGAACTTCAAACAGCATTAAAGAAAACTTATACAAAAAGTAATATTATAATCCTAGGTGATTTTAATGCAAGAGTAGGTTAAAATGTACACCTATGGAAAGGTGTGATCGGCCAGCATGGAATAGACAAGGAAAATGAAAATGGAGAACGTCTTTTGCAGTTTTGCACTAGAAATGGTCTATTCATTACAAATATAAATTATAATTTGAAGGATATTCATAAAGGCACATGGGTGTATCCCAGATCGAAAATGGCTCACATGATTGATTACGTAATAACTAAGAAAGAACGGAAAAATGATTGCCAAATTACACGGGCTATGAAAGGTGCAGACGGTGATACAGACCACCTTATGCTGCGCTCACAATTTTGGTTTAGAAAGTGCTACTATTATCATACGAAGCAACCAAACGCATATAAATATAAAACTTATAACTTAACAACACTGAAAAATAAATCGGTTCTACGACATCTTAACACGGAAATTAAAAATACAGTCGAGGAAATGAAATGCCATGAAGATATGCCAGCAGCCGAATACTGGAATGCAATTAAAGAAAAAATAAACACTACATGTAAGACCGTACTAGGATATAGGAAGAAAAGGCAACAAGACTGGTTTGCTGATAAAAACAGGGAAATTAAGAACCTATTAGAAGAAAAAAAGCAGGCATTCATCAAATGGCAAGCGGACAAAACGAATTAAATTAAACACGATGCCTTTAAAATATCAAAAGCTCGAGCACAAAGGGAAATGAGGAGACTACAAAACGAATGGTGGACAGAAAAATCACATGAAATCCAGGTTTTAGCTGATCGAAACGATTCTCGTGCATTTTATGGTGCAATCAAAGCCGTCTATGGGCCAAAATATCAACAGAAAACAGCAGTCAAAGATAACTTGGGAAATTTAATTCTAGATCGGCAAAGTGTAATGAAAAGGTGGGAAGAATATTTTCATGATCTTTTAAACAATACTACCGATGTTAACATGAATTTGTTGCAAACTATATCTACAACAGATGAAAATAAATTTTTAGATGAGCCACCAACTATAGATGAAGTAAATGAAGCTGTAAAGAGCATGAAAAATAACAAATCTCCTGGGTTAGATGGCATACCAGCAGAGATATATAAATCTGGAGGAAAAGATATTGTAGACTGTTTGCATGCTCTTTATAGTAAAATATGGGTCGAAGAAAAAATACCGCAGGATTTTAAAGAAGCGGCAATAATACCAATCTTTAAAGACAAAGGTGACAAAGCAGATTGCACTAACTATAGAGGTATAGCTCTTTTATGTACGGCAAGCAAAGTATTTAGTAAAATTTTATTAGGAAGACTTAAGACTCTAGTTGACCCACTGATACCAGAAAACCAATGTGGTTTTCGACAAAATCGGAGTGTGGTCGATATGATATTTTCACTACGGCAGATAATTGAAAAAAATAGAGAACAAGCATCTACGCTACATATGGCATCCATAGATGTTAAAAAAGCTTTCGATTCCGTAAATAGAGAAGCTTTATGGATGTGTCTTAAGGCAGTAGGCTGTCCGCCGAAAATACTATGTCTTCTTAAACAGCTACATGATCAAACTAAAGCAGTCATAATATGTGATGCAGGCTTAACTACATTAATAGACATAAACACCGGAGTTAAACAAAACTGCATTTTAGCGCCTACGCTTTTTAACTTTTATATTGGTATGGTGCAAAAGACCTTCATACAGCACGCAGCTAATATCGGTATTAAGATATGGTTCCGTTTTGATGGTGGTTTATATAATCTCACCAGATTTAATTCACATAAACGGACACAGACCTTCAAATTGACAGGCTTACAATATGCAGACGATTGTGCAATGATTGCAGATGAAGCTGACGAGCTGAAAGAAGCTATACAAATTTTAGAAAAGGTGTATAAGGACTTTGGATTAAGTATAAATTTCGATAAAACTGAAATCATACAAGTTTACGACGACGTGGTGTCCAATATAGAAATAAATGGAAACAAAGTCCGTTCGGTTGAAGCGTTTAAATACCTAGGTAGCGTGGTTAACAAAACCGCATCGCTGGATGATGAAATCTCATCAAGGTTAAAACAGGCAAACGCTGCTTATAGTAAGTTACAGCGAAGGGTTTTCGATAACAAAAATATATTATCCGATACTAAACTAGCTGTATATAAAGCAGTTGTCATTCCAGTACTTCTATACGCGAGTGAAACATGGCCAATAATGAAAAATCAGATTAAAAAATTAGATACATGTCATCAGAGATTCTTACGTAGAATTCTTAAAATACACTGGACTGATCGAATAACAAACGAAGAAGTATTGGCCCGAGCAGATTGCCGCACAGTTAATCGAATGCTAGTCGGTAAACGCCTAAATTGTACGGGACATGTACTTAGGATGGAAGATTACCGAATACCTAGAAGAATGATGTATGGCGTTCTGGCAAATGGTAAACGTCCGCTCGGTAGACCACGGCTAAGATTCAAAGACGTAATCTCCGGAGACCTAAAAAAGTTTAGGCATTCAACCATTAAAAGATAAGTGGGAAAACATCGTCGATAACCGTACAGCATGGTCCGATCTAGTACTAAAATCAATCAATATCAAACGTAAAAGAAGAAAGCCCTCAGTTAAGAAGAATATCACACAACAAAATGTAATCTGTCAATTATGTAGCTTTAAAATAACGCACCGCATTGGATTACTTTCTCATATGCGACATAAACACGGATAATACGAAGGACTCATACTCGGTCACGATTGAGGATAGATGGTGATATATATATTTATATATATATATATACATATATAATATTTTATATTTATTTTGTAAGGGTCTATCTGCATTAAAAGAATAAATTACGATAAAAAAGAGTATATGTTAAAAACAAATGATATGGAAAAATGGTACATATCTGCTATACAGAAATCGACCCAATTAAATTCATACAATGAAAAAAAAACATTCGCCTCTGTAACATTAACTGCGAGAGATCTTTTGAACAGACTGAGAACAACTTTACTTGAGATTGTGCAATAGTTTTAATTATCAGGGAATGAAATGATCGACAGATCTGTGAAGCTAAATGGAGGAACACCTTTGAACATTGCTGTTGTACACACTGTCATGCATAGTTGCGTCATACTAATTACTAATTGAAAACACTAAAGACCTTTTTATAAAATTGTAATTACTAAAACGATCGAACTATATAATGAAAGGTTCGTTATGTACTTATATAATTAAATATCAGAAAAGCTTTATTAGGATATTTTAATGAAACGCACATGAATTCAAAGAATTACGTTAAATTAATCAAAAACTGATCACTTCACATAAATTAATAAACAATGAAAAATCACAGGTCGCATCAGTAACGTTACCTGCAAGATGATTTCCAATAGACTGACTGAACCACTTGAAAATGTTAACTACGCAAGGCTAGGATTGCGCAATAATTAATGATTCCATATTATCAGGATTTACTTGGATATTCCGGTATCGTATTCGAACACCAAGTACATACTAATAGGTATCCAGAAAGAAAAAAATATTTTGACCTACGATTTATTTAATTTAGAAAACGTTCAAATTTTATTGGATAATAACGTTTATTATCCGTGAGAAAAAGATTGAATTTGAAATAAAGCAAAATAAATGCGATAATCTGTATCAAATATTTAAAAACTTTAAAGCTTCTTATTACGACAGACACGAACACGAGATGAATTGTATAGTCGACTATAGTATGTATGTATCAAAGTATCCGGTTATTGCTATAGATTGCTCGTATCAACGGAACGTTATAAAAGCATCGCTGATTAATATTAAAGTAGTATTTAATTGGCGAGATAACACACCATCGAATGTAACGATTCATTGCGTGTTAATAATGGACGATAAAGCCGTATACAATCCACTGAATAACAGAGTAATATATATATATATATATATATATATATATATATATATATATATATGTACGTAATTTATTAAGAGAAGAATATTTAACGACTGGGAAGGCGGAATTTCGATAGGAGTAGCAGTAATTAATAATCTAAATAAGTGGACGATACTATTATTTTAATCGTTAAATATTCTTCTCTTAATAAATTACGTATATATATATATATATATATACAAACACAATAAAGGAGAGCGTGTATAGCCCTGTCTTACTCTGATTTCCATTTTCAGTCCATCGGGTACTATTACTTTCGTTCAAATTGTAGCTGAGCTGCCCTTGTATAATTGTTTAATGGGATATATTAGATGTTTAGAAGTTCCTATAATTTCCAAGATGTTCCACAGCTTCATCCATTTGACAGAATCGAAAGCATTGTAGAAGTCAACAAAAGCACATGTACATCTTTACATCAAATTCTCATGGTTTTTCAATCAGTTGTCATGCATTAATTATCTGCTCCCTAACACCTTTCCCTAGAATAAATTCTCTTTGCTCTTGTGAAATTCCTTTTAATAAATGTGGTTTTGTCAACATAATTTTGCTTGCGTGCGACGTTAAGGCTATTAGTCTGTAATTGCTGCAATCGATTGTCGGTCCTTTTTTATGTATGGGTATGATGATGGAATGGCACCATTCCATCATCATACCTATACATAAAAAAGGACCGACAATCGATTGCAGCAATTACAGACTAATAGCACCATTCCATTTATCAAACGCCTGTCCTCCGTATTTTACAATATAGTGTATGTATAATATCTGTGGTCGGTTGCTCCCATTGAATCGATATTTCAAATGTATGAAAAATCGTTGGTATTTCCAGCACCTGAGTTACATATAAACTTTTAACCCTACTTTATATTAATATAAGAGTATATTTTAAGACATGAGGTTATGCCGTGTCTAAAAAATGTGTACTCAAATCTGAAATGACGAATAAAATCGTGACAAATTGCCTATAATTCTCAATTTGAAATTTATCTTTGCGTTGTTAATTTCATTAATTTTTTCGGTGTAAACATGGTTTATAGACAAAAAAAATCATAGACGTATCCATGAAAGTTTAAAAGTGTATTCATTAATGCACTTTTTTTTATCAATAGTGCAAAAATTGTTATTACCTGATTCGATGTTCATAGGAAAAACTATTAAATAAAGTCGTAGTCGGAATTCAATGTTGGGGCACTTTTGGGCGTGACCTTCTTGAATTTCCAGTTTCGAAAAAAGTTTTATAAAACCGATATACGAGATATTAAAATGACGAGTTTGAAACAGAAAACCGTTTTTCACTACGATCGATAGGTCTGGAGCTACGGATTTTTAAAGATTGCAGACGTGCTACTTTTGGCAGGGCATAGAGTGCGACGTATTCATTTTTAAACAATTCCGACTCCTGAAATAGTCACATCTATATAAGATCTATCGTATAAAATGAAAAAACCGCGAAAAAAAATTTCAAACTGAACCCGAGAATTTCAAAAAGGATTTTTTTCAAAAGTCGCTTTTTTCGCAATAATTCGCGCACGGTTCAATATTTGGAAAAATTATTTAAACAAAAGTTACGCGGCATTGAAGTACGGGTCTAACTGCGGTATTCCCGTATTATTATAGTAAATACTCATTGAGAAAATTTGGGTTAAATGGTTTTGCGGGTTTGGGGCATTTTTAAAGCTCCAATGATAGATTGACGGTAGACGAAAGTAGACGTGGGGATCTTTCATTTATTTTATTACGTAAATGTTACCAAAATTAACGGGTAAAGAGAAATCGCGAGTGTAAAATTTGATTTGGATTTTAAAAAATTTTTCGACCGATTTTTGGTCGGCCGATTCTAGAATGCTTTTATATATATACAGCTGTACTACTGTCTTCGTCCAATACACGGCAGGCATACAACCCCTTTAAAACGTTCTTACCTTATTAATTGAACGCGTGCGCATTATGCACAATACGTTACCGCGCGTGTTGTACACTTTACTATTTCAAACGACAACTAGCGCGGCTCAGTATGTTACCGTCTGGTTGCTTAAGAATGCTCGGTAACCGCACGGTAGATAAAATCGCAGCGCCCCATATATATATATATATATATATATATATATATATATATATATATATATATATATTATACGTTAATATAATTTATATAAAAATATACATTTTTGAAAATTAATTTTAAGAAATGCTCTGCTATCACAACATGCGCGTGTGTATATCAATTTTTGAATTTTAAGCTACTACCACAATTGCTTGATATTACACAATATTTATATGCGTGTATATAATACATATATGGCTAAAATGTTCTGCTTACAAATTTTCAAATACTCTACCACCACATGATTTTTTCACTATAGAATTTTCTATTAGATGGAAGCTAAATCGCGAGAATGACGCAATACCGTTGAGATTGTTCCACTCCATATACAAATATATCTTGCCTTTTAATCAAATTCGAAAATTACTACACACTTCATGCATATGTATGTATAAATTTTCACCTACGCATTCGTGAGGTAAACGTGTGATTTTATATATATACATATATATATATATATATATATAGAGAGAGAGAGAGAGAGGGAGAGAGTGAGTGAGAGAGTGAGTGAGAGATCCGCCACAAAAGAGGGAGAACTGGGATAAATTCCCCCGGGCCACAGATGAAAGAGGTCTCCCAAAACCATTAAAAGTTAGTTTTTAGGGAGAAACCCCAATATAAATACATTTTTTAAATATATATTTGAAATATAATACAAAAGGGTAAAAATTACAGTTTTTTCACAGCCCATCCATTTAAGTTTATAGAAAACACGCGTCTCTTTCAGTCAGAATATTAAAAATTGTTTGTATTGCGCTAATTACATGAAAATACCAGTATAATTTTGAACGACACGTTTTATTATATATTTATTTATATTTTTGGGAAATATGTACTTTCGTCTTTAGGTACATGGATATATATATATATAAATGTAATATATACACGTAATATGGGGGGGTGCGATTCAGTGAATGAGTGAGTGTGTGTAGAATATGTATACCATTCAAAGGTAACAACAAAAAAGTGTAATAGATTTAACATTGGCTACTGTTAAAGTAGCAAATCTAGTTGAGTAATGGAAACTTAGTTACGAATTAAACGTTAGCTATCATTACTATGTTATCTTTTATATAAATATAGCTACTCATAGAACATGGGATAATGATATCAAAGTTATTAGCTACAACAGGTTAACCATACATTTAAGAAAACACAACAACTTACCACACTGGAGTAAAAATTGTAATTAGCAACGATGAAATTGACAAAATAATCACACATTTGAAAACTAAAGGTATACCCAATGGATTCATTAAAAAAATTTACAACCTACTCACGTGTGTTATTCCTAACGTATTAATGTACTTATTGAATACAACTACTACCCTGCGATACAGAACTTGAGCAAAACCAAAGGCATTCGACAGCTTAGATCTAAATAAGATTATTTTATTATTGCAAGATTTAATATTACTTGAATTAGGTATGTGCTCTAAAAAAAAAAAAACTAGTGTAAGTACCACAAGGGTCTGTGTTAAGGCCTTTTTTGTGGAACATAGTGTTCTCCCAAATTTAAAAAGTACCTTAACCTTATAACGTGAAGATATTTAACTTCGTTGATGATACAGCCATAATAATCTGAGACAAAACTGAGGTTCCACTAGGAAAAAAATTATGCGAAGTATACCACGTAATAAATAACTGATTATGGTCATTCAACTTGAGCATCAAAATGATTCGAAGTCAACAAAAAGTAAAAAGTTAAATTTATCTCAATATGGTTAGATTCGATTTGTAACACAAACTAAATACTTAGGAGTATTAATTGACAAAAATTTAAAATTTAACAACCACTTTAATTATATTATAACCGAAATAAGCAAATTTACGAGAGTTATGACGTGTTTTCTACTTTAGCGTAAGTCATAGAAAAAGCAAAAAGGTGCCTTTTTGTAATTTTCGGGTTCAGATTGAGATTTTTTACGCGGTTTTTCACATCTATACGATAGAGTTATGATAGAAAATCGCATTGGGGAAGACTAAATCGTTTAAAAAGTTTACATCGTGCGCAATAAATTCTACGGTAACATAGTATTCGTAATGGGCACACGTACAAATATGATAAGAAAGTTTTAAACCGGTTGTATGTCTGACGTATGTTAGACAAAGACGGTAATGTGTATATATATTTATAATAGCTACTGATCAGTGCATATTGAATATATATATATATATATATATATATATATATATATATATAGCATTGTAGAAACGGCTGACCAAAAATCGTACAAATCGAATACGGAATTTTAAGTTCGCTATTTCTGACTACCAGTTAATCTAGATAAATATACGTTATTACTTAATAGACCTCGACGTCTACTTTCTTCTAACGTAAGCCTGAACTCCCTGTCTATCATACGACCCTTAAAAACGGCCTAAAACCCGTAAACCCTTTAACCCCCATTTTATCGATGGGTATTTTGTTTAAAAATACGACTATAACGTTATATCACGCGTATTTCAATACCGCTTAACTTTTGTATAAACACTTTTCCGCGATTTCGAATCGATCGCGAATTATCGTGAAAAAAGTCGAATTTGAAAAAAATCGCAAGTGTGGTCATTGACATTTTTGGGTTCGGTTTGAAATTTTTTTCGCGGTTTTTTCGCTTTATACGATAGATCTTATATAGAAATGACGATTTCAAGAGTAGAATTGTTTTTAAATAATGTCGTGCACTATGCCCTGCCAAAGGTGGCAAGTCGGCAATTTTTAAAATCGAGACCTCTCGATCGTAATGAAAAACTGTTTTCCATTTCTAACTCGTCATTTTAATATCTCGTAAAATCGGTTCTATAGAAATGTTTCAAAAATCAAAATTCAAAAAGTCATCCCTTTAAAACCCACCAAAACTTTTTTTTCGAATTACGACGACGACTTTATTTAATAGGTTTTTCTATGCATATCTAATTAGGAAATAACAATTTTTATATAGGGACTTAGTATGTATAATTAAAATTTTCCGCTATAAGATAAGGTGGAAAAAAGTCGAATACCTTTAGATGGTCGGACGAATAATTAGACGGCTACTAAAAAAATTTAAAAAATGGATGATTTGTAAAAATTTTTACTCCTTTAATGCTCGACTTTTTGCGAGACCTGGATGCTAGATAGAGGGGTGATATTTATGACGAAAAATGTTCGTTAAGACATTTAGAAAATTCTCTCGGGACAGATTTTCGATTTAGGCCTCGGGTTTTATTTTTTATAACGTCCTAAGTAAAAAAATGCGATTTAAGGCCGATTTTCAATACTTAAATACTGGGGGCTGTTGAATATATTCCCGTATAGTCAAACGCGTGAATCTCCGACAAATGTCATAAAATTGCACCGGTTTTATCCCCCTTTTGTGATACAAGGGATGATGGATTTTAAGAGTAGTCTTAGTCTACATTTTTTGCGACGATACGGAAGAACATTTTTTATTAAGAAGTTTCTTGGATCCGATGTATATTCTTAATGTTATTAAGCTTGTTAGAGAAAAGGCCAAATTGTTGATAGCATATATAAAAAAAAATTAAAATTTATAAGAATAATTACGAATATTTCAAGGGAAATATACAAAATTGTCAAAATTTTATTTTCAAATTATAATGACGCAACAAAAAAAACGCGTCTATATTTTTTTTTTTAATTCGATAAAACTCTAATAATAAATTAATATTTTATTACAGATTTTATTTGTTTGTTGTAAACTGATTAAAATTAAATAAATTAGCTTAAAATATTTTATTATAAATTGGTTGTAACGACTGGAACAATGCTATACATATATTCATATATATAAATTGATATTTTATCTTTTTTGTATATATATATTATATATAATATATATATATTATATATATATAATATATATTATGTATATATATATTATATATATATTATATATATATTATATATATATATATTATATATATATATTATATATATATATATGTATATGTATATACACACATATATATATATACATATATATATATTTATACACACACATATGGGCCCCAGATAAATCGGGTGTCCCAAAAATTCGTTTTTAGTCAAAAACCCAAATGTAAATACATTTTTTTGTTTAAATATATATTTGAAGTATAATACAAAGGGGTACAAATAACAATTTGCTCATAGCCCATCTATTTAAGTTTATGGAAAATACGTGTTATTAAAAATAATTTGTATTATCCGAATTACATGAAAATACCAGTACAATTTTGGACGACACATTTTATTATATAATTATTTATATTTTTAGGAAATTCTTTAGTTACATGGAGATATATATATATATATATATATATATATATATATATATACATATCTGTAGTATATAAATGTAATATGGGTGCGTGTGTAAGCGCATGTGTAATATACGTATATGCATCTAACACCCATATTACATGTATGTGCATGTACATATACGTATATATGTATGCGTGCGTATGTGTGTATTATATATATAATATAAATAAATAATTATTTCCTCTATCTTGTTTTCATTTTTAAGAATTATTTTCCTTATGGATGTTTATTATTATTACTGGAAGATGTTTATTATAATTATCGTAAAATGTTTATTATGATTACCTTAAGATGTTTATTATGATTATCTGAAAAATGACGGTATTAGGAATGCTGACTCGTGTGGAATTATTCCTTCGGCGGCGCCTGGCCCCATTTTCGTCGTCAACGCTAACAAATACCCATTATCTTCAAACCTTAACAGCCGCCTTGCCGCTAAGTTAGGCGTCACGGATAAAGCACGATGATCTGAAAAATCAACTTCACAAATACGGTGATTAATGACTATATCAATATTTTTATTATCTAAGCCACGAATTAAAACATGATCCAAACAGGATTCATACTCAGTGCTTGTACGCTAGTAAGTAGATTTATCAATAATATTTACAAAACCTTTGGAAGAAATTAAATTTAAACAATCAGCAGAATCTTTCTGGTTGAATTGATATTCAACCAGCCACTACCACAAGGTCATATCAAATAAATGGCTTATATCACTCAAAAACAAGGAACAATTCGCAAAATCTATATACCCCAATAAATGTCAAAGATGCTCCATCTAGTTGAACTGATATGCGAAATATATGTAACAAAGTTTCAGTTAGCACAATAATATCATAACAAACATCACTCTCATGTAAATACACCGTAAACTGATCGTAATTCTTACGAAGACTACGCACGTTCAATATCAATAATTTAATATTACCCACATTCATCGGAAGACTCAATTCTTATACACACGATTTATAACCTTCCCTATATGAAACCAGCAGTACACTCATGGTCAGTACTCGTACATTTGAACACCCATTTACACATATTAATTGCATTTGCATTTACGGTAAACAATACGCACTTAAATTTAAAAAAAAATATAACAACCAACACGTACAAGGCTCATATACAAATATATATATAAGTACATATTTGCATCAGTTAGTAATACATTAATTTGAACAGAATACATATATATACTAGTATGACCTATACAATCACATACACAATCCATCATTTCTAATAATTAACTTTACCTTAATTCTTAAAAACTAACAAGATTTCAACAATTCGACTTGATCGATATTCTTTATTTGTTGAGCCTTATGCTCTTCCGATTTACGCACGAAAATTTTACAGTCTTTTATCCAGACGAATTTATACCCATAATAACAAAGTTCACGTGCCGCCTTATAAAGCGCAGAACGTGCAGGCGTTAAATGATCATTCAGGTATATAGGTATATCGCCTGTCCCACTATTGGTATCCGAACGTATATATTAAGTAGGCCAGTAGATAGCTTTACAGATCGACGTTTTTCAAGAAATTTGTGTTTTAACACACGCCGACAAAATTTTACTACTATACCAGAATTTCCACCTCTTGACGGTCGAGGCAAACGATGACAAACATCCACATTACAACCAATGACAGATCCAACTTTTATAACTACTTCATAAACATTCTCCTCCCTACTAAACGGCACGTTACTAATAATTAAATTATTTTTACGGCTATATTGCTCCGCATCATCCAAAGTCCCACGCAGTTCGATGTTCTCTTTTTTTAGGCTTATGACCTCCTTTTTTAATTCTACTACTTCTTCCCTATATTTCCTTACCTCCGCTACTAATTCGTCAAATTTAGCTGAATGAAAAGCAACAAATTTTAACACTTCTGTCATTCTATCATTTATGGGTTTAAATTCAGCCCTAATCAATTTAGTAATACTTTCTTCATCTGAATGTCTAGCAGGAGATGCAGAAAGTTTAGTGGTATCGTGAGTCTTTCCTCTACACGACACACACCACCAGCACCATTTATTAGACGCGCTCATTTTTCTCCAGGTTAATTTAGCTACACCGGAATAACTGAAATGAATTTTACCACTGCAAGCAGAGCAGTTTGCATAATCTCCGTCCACAGGCAAGTCTTTCTGGCAAACACTGCACATTAATACGGTTGGCATAGTTGCAAATGACGCTGACAATAACTAATAAAAATAAATGAAAAATTACCTCGGAGAGAATAATTTCAGGTTTAGATAATAGTCGAGTTTATCGAGACAACGTTATCTAATCAAGAAAGATAACGCAAAGCAGTTACTGTTAATATTAGTCACGAATGTCAATATATATAAAGATAAAACTATACCAAATTTCAAAAACTTTAATAACAAAACAAGAGTAAAACAACAAAATAACTACAGAACAAACCAAAATTAACAAAATCCTGTTTAATAATTATGAAAAAACTTTTTACTTCATTCGGAATATCCGGTGGATATCGTAGCTTCATTACAATTATCTTAGCAATCTCTTATTTTAAATATCAAAACCAGAAAACCGCAGTTAATGCGACCTCGCTTAGTTTCAATTCGACTTATTTCAATTTCAAATAAAGATTTTCTCATAAGAAAAGTGCCCACTGTTGCACACACAAACACACATATATATACTATATATATATGTATTGCCGGTTTTTCTAATTTTTTTAGAGTCCTGTCATGTACTGCGTCTATTATTACGTTATTATAAATGTAGAAATAGTTTGGCGGAATAATGGAAGTTATAAGAATATTTTCATTTTTAGGTAAAAGTATTTCATTAAGCGCGCTAGGAAGGTGTAACGAAAAATGAATAGAGTTATATAATAGAAAACAGTTAAGGTATGAACTATAGCAATTTGAACATTACAGGTTGAACAAGTAAAAGGATCGGTTTTTGGATAGGATATAAAAGTGAATCAAACGAGTGTGACGAACAACATCGCTTCATTCGGTCTTACGCTGAATAGGCCAGATGTCGTTTTATTGAAGTAAACTGGAAAATCTGACTGTTACTTGCTCCTCTCTGAATTTATTGAACACTCAACGACACATATCGTAATGATTCTACAGGGTGACTTCTTTCACAATACGATCTGCTTCTTCGTTCCTTCCATATTCTCTAGTATCCAAGATTCCGAGACGAAAGATCTAGCCAATTAGATCCATTCATAGCGGACATTATCGTTATACGTCATTTTCAAACTTAATATAAAGATACTTGTATTTTAAAAAATCGTCACGAATAAACTCCGTTTCTTATTTTTATAAGCATCCGAATACGTATAGTATATATATATATATATATATAAAGAGTTTCATCGGATGTAATGCTTTTAAAGATAAAAAGCAAAAATAAAAAAAGCAAAAAGCAGTATTGTAGATGAGGTGAAAGTATAGTACCGAAATAAAAATTGCTTTTCAGTATGTCGACCTGGGGAAATTCTTGTAGGTGGGAAAACGGGAAGAGGGGGGAGAGAAAGAGAGAGAGGAGACTAAAAGGTAGGCGCGTAGAAGCCGAGTTGTAAAGGAAAAAATCATTCCATTCGTAGCCGGAAAATCGATTTTCACCTAGCCGTCGTGTCTGTTGCGGGGGCGAGGGTTGGTAGCGCTACTGTAACATAACACACTTATATATTCGCCTATTTTCTCGGTGACCTGTTTTTCCATGCCATTTCCTCATTTTTCTAACTACATTTTCTTGTTTCATTTTTATTTATGCTGCCACTTTCGAAACTCTGCGAAAGCCATTTTCCATCGTTAAATTTCTTTCCGCTATATTACGCTTAACTATATATATGGAGTCTATGTAAACTTCGTGCGTACTAGCTACTACTGTTATTACTGGCTAGCTTATCAGCTGAATATTGTAATAAAAAACAAATTCACAAACAAACTTTATATATATATATATATTTATTTATTTATTTATTTATATAAACATGTATATTTATATATGTTATATGCTTTAAACGTATTACATAATAACTAAATAAGTACGCCTTAAATTACATGTTAATGGTTAGGTTAGGTTTTGATTTAGAGTAATCACGTCTAATAGTTTTTATTTCATTTCAATACACCAAAAATGCAGAAAATAATTAAAAAGGCCTCCTCTTTTTCTTTAACTTTAAAGATATATATCCAGCACCCATTTTCTTCCAAATCGTTCTATCTTTCCGCATCCAACTGGTCCCCACATATTTAACGATATCATCTTTCCATGGTCTTTTTGGTCTTTGATTTTCCTTTTTCTATCTAATCGAATCCATTCTATACATTTTCTTGTCTAGCTATTTGCTTATTTCCGCATGACATGACCACACCATGTCCATTTTAGTTTGCCCGCTATTTACATTAGGTCAACTATTCTTGACTGTGCTCATAATGCCTTGTTGTTTATTTTATCAAATTTTGTAACCGCTGTGCAATTCCTAACTTATTTATGTTCTTTATAGTACATGATCGTATTTGTGAACCGTAAGTAATCTCCGGTACAGTAAATGTATTAAATGTTCGTGTTTTTCCGTATAAAAAATTTCCTTCAAAGCACTATTGCTATCCTTGTATTTACTTGCTTGGCTGTTTTGTCTTTGGATGAAATTAATTGTCCAAGATATATTACTTCTTCAACCCGTTTTGACTTTCTTTTTAGTTGATGGTCACATCTTGCCGTGTGCTATTACTTAATAATTCGTGTTCGTTTTTTTTTTTTTTGTAATTTATACTCAGTCCTGCTTTCTTTGCACTTTCTTGTAATTCATTAAGCATCATCTGTAATTGTTCAGCCGTGGAAGCTATAAAATTTGTTAAATGTGTGCCATTGATGTTTATTCCATATTGTCCCCCATTGTAGATTACATAGTTGTTCCAACGCCGCATTAAATAAAACTGGTGAAAAGGACTCCCCTTGCTTAACTCCTTTTTTTCAATGGAAAGCTTTCTCCTTCCTGATCTAATATTATCTTTCCCCGAGTATTATCGTAACTATTCTTCTTCAATCTTATATATTTCTTATGTACCCCTTGATTCTGCAAGGAAGCATACAGGAAATCGCGATCTACTGAATCAAAGGCTTTCTGGTAGTCGACAAATGCAAAAAATATTTATATTTCGTATTCATCCGGCTTTTCGATTAACTGCTGTATTATATGCAAATTATCTATAGTGGAGTAGTTAGCGCGGAAACCTCCTCGTTTTAGATGCTGTTGACTATCTAGTTGATTTACTAGACGTGCGTACAATACTTAAGGAAATGTTTTGTAAAAAGTTTGTAAAAGACTTATTGATGTTTAGTTATTCACATCCTCTTTACTTCATTTTCATATAATAATATTATTTCTGTCTCATTCCATTGTTGAGGTATTTTTCAGGTAAACAATATTCTATTGAATAAACTTGTAATTTAATTAATACATCCTTCGCAATGATTATTAATTCATTTATAATCCAATCATTTCATGAGTTGTTATCCTTCTTCGATTAATTGATCGCGTTTTCTGTCACTATTTAAAAATGATGATATTTATGAGTAGTTGAGTTCGGACTTTATTATTTTGCCGAAATTATTATATTTTACAGCGAAAAGAATGCGATAACGTTTATAATTTTTAAAAAGTTCGAAAATAACCAGCGTGAAAATTTCGTATGGCACTGAGAACATCGTTATAATTTTTTTAATATATATATATATATATGATGATATCGCTTGTCACAAGGTGAGCTCCCCGATTAAATTTTTTTATATATAAAAATACACATATACATATATATATATATATATATATATATATATATATATATATATAATTTTTTTGGAATACTCAAAAAGACCACGAAAAAATGATTTTTGTTATCGAATTTAACAATAATCAGATAGACGAATTATACAATAAACCAAAAATAACCAATCGTTGGGTTGTTAAAGTAGACCCGAGCAGGACACGTTGCGAGACAGAATATCTTAGTAGTTGCCCTTTGATATACATCGTACGCCAGAAAAGTTTTTGTCCAGATGGCCAGCTTGATACAAAATCAATTGCATTCGAGCCGCGTTAAATAGATGACGTTGGAAATGTTTGGAAACTCCGACAGACAGCAGTGGTTTGATATAGACATATTGTGATACCATAATGAATATGTGTAAAAAAAATGTTATTTCTTTATCGTTCAGTGGAAATAATATAAATATATAATATTATATATATATATATATATATTTGTATATATTCTTCTTCTTCATCGTAGGCTCGATCCGAGCATCGTGATACTATGAAACCTTGATTTTATGCAACTGCGTCCGCCATATGTTTCGGTCCTCTGCATATCGAACCGCTTGCTGGAATGATGTAATGTTTAGCAATTCTTTGATTCCATCCGTATATCGTGTAGGCGTTCTTCCTTGTTTTCGCCGACCTTCGACCATACCCTCCAAAATTAACTTTCCCGAACTATTTTGACGTATGATATGACCGAAGTAAGTTACTATTCGCTGCCGTACTACATCTCGCAGTCGTATTTTTGGACAGATTTCCTTTAACACCGACAGGTTTGTTCTCTTTTCGGTCCAGGGAATCCGCAGCATCCTTCTCCAACAGAACATTTCAAAAGCATCTATTCGCCGGACATCCATTTTTTTTAAAGTCCAACATTCCGATGCATACAGAAAAACCGAAAAGACTAAGGTGTCCATGAGGCGAATTTTTGTATTCTTCTTTATGTCGTGGCTCTTCCATACTCTTGTCAGTTGAGCCAATGCATTTTTTGCAGTTCCTATTCTTCTTTTAATTTCATCGGTCGATCCTCCATCTTTGATAATTACTGAACCTAAGTATACGAATTTATCAACTACCTGGAAGTCATGCCATTGCTGGGTGTTATCAGAGTTGTTTCGATTAATAATCATTATTTTAGTTTTGTCTTTATTTATTGTTAAGCCTGCAGCTTTGCTTATGGTTTCCAACTTCCGGAGTAAAACCTGTAGATTCTCTTCAGTTGAGGCAAATATGGCAGTATCGTCAGCGTATCGTAAGTTGTTAATGCATGTTCCTCCTATTTTAACTCCATCTTTCCATCCATTCATGGTCTCTTTGATTATCCATTCACTGTATATGTTAAATAAAATAGGACTTAGTATGCATCCCTGACGTACTCCTTTTTCAGGCTGAAATTTCTCAGATAGCTTGTTATTTATTTTTACTTTTCCGCTTGTGTTTTTATATAGTGATTTAATTAATTCTATCAAATGTTGTGATACGCCAGCTTCCTCTAAAACTTGCAAATAATTTTACCCATCTTACACAATCGAACGCCTTTGCGTAATCTATAAAGCATATGTAAATTGTAATATTGAATTCCCGACATTTTTCGATTATCTGTCGCATATTTAGAATTTGATCCCTTGTGCCTTTTCCTGGCATAAACCCTGCTTGTTGCCATGATATTTGTGGTAGTACATAAGGTTTCAGTCGCTCAAGTATAATATTCAACATTACTTTACTAGCATGTGTATATATTACTTATATATAAATTAATATAGAAATTATCGGTTTAAAGCATAATTATTATATACCACTATCAGTCATCGTTCGTTAATTTCTATTGTAATTTACGTTTAATATTTCGAACATGTGTGTTAATAATTTTAAGAAAGCAAAACTGGAAATCAGTGTGAATGTTTCTTGATACAATTCCATTCTTCAAAACTAACATTAACCTCGGCTGCAAATCTGAATACCGTCCAATTGTTCTTATATTCTGAAATTAATTTTCTTTGCCACTATTACAATTAGATTATTTTAACTTTAATTTTAATTTTAAAGACGATTTCAATGATTTTGATTTTGAATTTTATTTTAATTTAATTTAATTGTAATTTTATTTTAATTTTAATTTTTGACATCGCATTCGTCCGGTATTAATTTTATTTAATACATATATATTTTTTAGTTTTTTAACGAGTGTATTTAGTACAAATTTAAATTGATAGGACGAGAAAAGAAAAAGAAAATTTTGGAACAAAATATAACGTACGGATTAAATGAATTGCATACATAAGCGGTAAAAATTTCATAGGAAACGTATAAATTATAGTTAGATAGTACGTACGTAGTAACCTGCTGAAATACTTTATTACTTTTAGAGACTTCAAAAATTAAATTTGAAAAGGACTCCAATAAATTTACACGGTCACGCGGTAAGTACTTGGTTTTAAAATCTCTTTTTTTCCCTTTACACTTATCAGGTACTTGCGAAAATTATGCGATCCACAATTTGAACAATTTTTGTATTGTTATAATATTGGAGTCGATTACTTTTAGTTTACGCGAGTAATATGCAACTTATCCGTTATTTGTTAATATTTGTGTTATGTAATAGTTTTAACGTTAAAAGCTGAATTATTAACCCTTTCAATCATACATTACGAAATGTTGACACAAAATTATAAATTTCGAAACACTTGTTTATTTTTTGCAGAACTATCGAAAATTTTCGATATATTTATATAAATATTTTTAAAACTACGGCATTTCGCGTCAACGAGAAAATAAAATATTCGGTTGGAATTAAAATTCCATGTACCATAGAGTGGACATCAGGACTGAAACGGTTAAAGTTTTGGGAACAATGCGATCCAAAGGGTTAAAACGATCAAAGAGGGTCTGGTAAATTTCCATCAGCTTCATTATTGAACCTTATTTTTGGTATTGTTGAAAGATAGCTTCTTTCGTCGCATTACACTTTATTTTCTCGATGTTACCGTATTGATGTACTTTATAAATAAATATACTTTTGCTTGATACATAAATTAATTGGCAACACGCGGGAGACCAAAATTGAATTAGCTTTTTTCTTCTCCCCTATCGTATGCCCATCCGGTTCTATTATTACTTTTCGCTCCTTTAAATCTATCGAATTTTTAAATTTTATTTCTAAATTCTATTATCAATCGTCGCACAATATGTATTTGCATTTCATCAAGATACAAGATCCTTTTTCGTGGTTAACAACCATCTAGAACTGGTTTCCAAATTAAATATATGTACCCTAATTTACCGAATACAATTTTCTCATTAAACTCTAATATAAACATGTTCACTCCCTCGTTATATTTGTCAACTTTTTTTTCTTTATCACCACCTCGATCCCTTTTTTTTCAATACTCTGACAAAGTGAATTTCATTAAAATTACTGGACATTGTAAATTCCCTCAGAAATTCCATACTAACTAACTGACTGCTTACTATCTCGAGTGGTGTCGAACATATGTCACGTGTTCCTTTTTTAATACGGTTTAACTTTCTAAGAATAATTAATTAATTTTGGCGACGACGTCAAATTGGACGTGGATATAATACTCATTAACTGTTAATCGTAGGATCGCGATTTCGGATTACCAGTTGTCAGATCGGTCAGCTAAGTCGCGAGAAAAATTCTCATATATATTTATATTATAATTAGCCAATTTATCCCCGTCAAGTAAAACAATAAAAACGAAATATATAGGCTGACCCAAAGAAGACGGAAGGTATTGTTGTTTTTTGAATAACTCAAAAACTACTGGGCCAAAATTTATGAATAA
Source organism: Coronaproctus castanopsis (assembly GCA_032883995.1). Taxonomy (NCBI): domain Eukaryota; kingdom Metazoa; phylum Arthropoda; class Insecta; order Hemiptera; family Monophlebidae; genus Coronaproctus; species Coronaproctus castanopsis. The sequence continues at coordinate 232,897,589 of CM065053.1, read as the reverse complement.
AATTTTATTTAAAAGCTTACAATCATTTGTGGAACACAATATCGTTCGGATGACTGTAACAATATATTCATTCAGGCTTTACAAAATTTTCTAATACTTTTTCGAGCATAGGTTGCCGAATTTTTGAAATTTTTTCAGAAAACCGAGTTTTCAGATCATCCACGCCGAAAATAACGTTCCACGTAAAACGTGTGCTTCTACTCATTATAGATGCCATGAAAAACCAATCTCTCTTGTGCACACTAAACGTGAAGCTCACGGTTTGCGTTGTAACAGCGTTACCAACTGCGCTATTCAAAAAACAAAACCTTCCGTCTTCTTTGGGTATATGTATATAAAACAAAACGTTGTGAAATACGGAAATGACGGCTGGGATTATTATTACGAGGGAGAAGGCGATTGAGCATAATTTGGAGGGTGGCATTCGCGAAAGTTTTCTCACGACTTAACGATGTTAATAACCGTCGTAGCAGGGATGGAAATTATAGACGCGACTTAATTGACGAGTAAATTTATTAGGTTAATAGGACGATTATCAAATGTATAATAATGTAACTTCTCAGCATTTAGTAATTGGTCGACGTATTCTGAAATAACATATTGAAATCAACCCTGGTACGTGGGTAACAATAACCTACATCAGGATTTACACCAGAGTCGTGAACTTTGTAATACTAACGAATGTAACGTGTATAGTTCTGAACCGAAATCAGCTGATGATTGATCTGCTATAGACACAATGCACCCAAATTGAATTGCTGTATTCTCTATCGACTCGATTGACACGAAAGTTAAAGTGTCATTATTGAGTGGAAACCCACTTCCAGTCATGACGTACATTAGTTACTTATTTTCTACATCAGCCAGATGATAATTTTTTTAACACGCTAGAAAAAATTAATATAAATTTAAATTTTGAAAAATCATATTACGTTTAGAATCATTATTTAAAACCAGATATATTTCTTTGTCTTACTTTATATAAATATATTTTCATATTTTCTTCTTCGGCGTGAACTCGCTTGGTTTTAGTTGCTAAATTCTTCTTATTAAATACTCTGTGAACAAGTTAGCTACATGCTGCGTTTGCGTTTCTTATGCGAACGGAAATTTCGCAATCAAAAGAATCGTCCGTTTATAACTTACTTCCGACTAACTCGAAATCAGATAGTTCTCCTCTTTGATAGTTTTAACCCTTTGGATCACATTGTTCCCAAATGAAACATGTTAACCGTTTCAGTCCTGATGTCCACTCTATGTACGTGAAATTTTAATTCGAACCTAATATTTTATTTTCTCGTTGACGTTAAATGTCGTAGTTTTAAAAATATTTATATAAATATATCGAAAATTATCTATAATTCGGCTAGTATTGTATAATAAACAAGTGTATATTTATAGTTTTATGTCAACATTTCATAATGTATTACTGAAAGGGTTAAGTTATCACGCTCGTGTAATTGTTGAATAGCATTGCGGCGAGTCTTTACGCCTGTATTTATGTCACATTCTTTTGTGCGCCCGTTATCGCATAAATCACTATCCGTCGTTTGGCTGTGAAGCAGTTTTATTAATTGCAACAGAGTTGTTGGACATTAAGCTGCTCTTAGGCGTATTCATAAAGCTTCCCTATTAACAGAGGCGAGTACCTTCTATACTTCTATAAAGATTAGTTGCCTTAGGGTAAAAATCATGTCATTTACACTGCGATTTTCCCTAAATCCACACCGCTCTTCGGGTAGATATAAATTTAACAGCATTTTTAGTCGTCTTTGAAGGATCTTACTGAAAATTTTGCTCGCGGTACATAGAACAGCTATACCCCTGTAATTTGCGCAATCGGTTTTATATGCTTTATTTTTATAATAAACTGACACTACGGCTACTTCTTCGAAAGCTTGTGATACGGATTTTTACTGTCACATAATGTTGAAATGTGTATGCAAATAGACAACCATCTCTTTCACGACTTTGATCGACAGTAATTTCATCAAGTCCGGCGACTTATTGTTCTTTAAGTACTTTGTCTCTACTTCCTCTATTTCTGGTAGATCGTCTAGGCTCAAAATTATCTAATTTCTTAATACAGCCTCTCGCGCGTTTTTATTAAACTTCGATTCTTCGTTTAGCAGCTCCTTGTAATATTCTTTACACCTTGTTCTTACTTCGCCCCTTCTTTTCCTATCCTACCTCTTATAGCAGTTTTTCGCTTGTATTTTGATTGGTAAATAATTTTTATTGAACTGTAGAAGCCTCTTGAGTCATTCGCATCAGCTAGTGCTTGAATCTCTTTTGATTTGTTTAATCATCATTCATTTTGTAGTTTTCTTTTTCTCGATGTGCTTTAGCTTTAGTTTTTTTATATTCATTCGTTTTTTCTTTATTTATTTTATCAGTTTGCCATTGAATAAATGTTTCTTTTTTTTAGGACTAAGCAGTTTCCTGATTTCTTCCGATGCGTTAGAAAACCAGTCAGATTGTTTCGGTTTCTTTAAGATTTTCTTGCAGGCCTCGTTTATTTTATCTTTAAAGTCGTGCTCGTGAACAGTGGAGTTTATATTGTTATTTTTATAAGAGACTATAAGTCATTCAAGCGTGAAACTACTTCTGATTTAAATTTATCTGTTAAGTTTTAATTTCGTAACATATTAACATAGTATCTGCAAAGTAGGCGTGCATATTTACTTTTGGTCCTATAGTGATGAATTTTCTTAAAGCGAAACCGTGAACGCACGGGTGTACGATCATTATCCCAGTCGGCTCCTCTAATAGCCCGAGTTATCAAACATCCGGCTGTGGCACTCTGTCTTGTGATTACGTAATCTATCATATGTGACGCGCTTCATTTCGAACGATATCTTGAACTTTCTTAACTCGTGTAATACTTTCTATTCGGAACGTTATTGTAATCTATCAACGTTCTCACATTCTACGTTCTAAAAATTCCAGAGGCGTTTCCTTCTGTTTTTTGATCGCAGATGTGTCTGTGGAGTCTCGAATCTACCTGCGTCGTAACAGGTGATCACCCACTACCTGACAAGCATATTAAGTTTCGTCCCATGGATCCAGCATTCATTTTCATTTGTGTTTTAATTTTTATATTGTTTCCACATTTGCTGAACTTACTATATAACAGGGGGGGGGGGGATAAAATTTTGGTGAAAGAAAGATGGTGTCTCGTTGGCAGAAAAATTATAGTAATAGAAAAGGCATACGTTGTTTGCGGAACGGATACAAGAAAAAACCCGGAAAAAGAGTAAAAGAAAGAAAATTCCACTATTTCGGTGTGACAATCTAACCCTTGGATAAAAAACAGGCTGCAATGCAATGGGCTGTTACTGAAGAGGTGATGGTACAAGGTTTTTACGGGACGACCTAGATGCGCCGAGAGGGAGATAGTCCTGAGATTAATGCAGACTTTTGGTAGACATTTCTCTAAGCTGCCCATCTGCATCCTCGAGTCTTCTTACCCTGTCACTACTGGAATAACCTACATTCATGGCTTCTGTCACCGGCCGTTCTTAGTGTACGACTGCTTATTGGTTATTCGCAGCTAACCTACATATCTGTAGGTCATTTCACTATCCTCCAACCTGTTCCGGTTAGAACTCCAGCCCACAGAAGTACAAAGTATCCCCCTCGCCAGCAGGGATATATATATGAATAGCAGAAAATTTTAATTATTTCCCATCCGAATTTAATTTCCTTCTTTTAAACCGGAAATAGTTTCATCCTTTAAGTAACCTGGCGAGGATCGAGGTAGTTGAGTAAAGGTTAGATTTTCGCTTTGTAGAAATTATAAAAATAAGAGAAATTCCAAGAAATAGTTTTTTGTTCTCTGAAAGTCGTTATTTTTCATTTGTCACTTTACGATAGGCGGTTCTTGAAGGTTGGAGAAAGCTTTAATTTTAGGAAGGCAACCCCCCCGTAATTCTGAACACACAAATAACCCCCTTATCGCGTAATAACACGGAAAAAGGGAAAGTTCTCTATTAGTAGATGCAATTACAGTTTTCCTTATTCGACACGCAATCGCAATAATAATAATAATAATAATAATAATAATAATAATAATAATAAGGGAGTTAGAGACAAAACGTAATGACACAATAGGAATGGAAATGGTATATTTACAACGATTAGGGGGGAATTTACTTTCTCCAATGGGAAAAAATGGGTACGTACGGTGCGTAAACTCGCTTTTGTAAATAGAAACCTTGGAAAATAGTTAGCAAGGGGAAAACGCATTTTGAAATCCCTCCAATGACATTTGCGGCGCAGACAGTGGAAACGCAATCGAAATGAAAAAGGCAAATAAGCACGGAATCGTCATAGCCAACGAAAAGCTTTTATCCAGACGGCTGTATTTCCGTTTCTACTCGCCTATCTAAAGCTACCACCCACTTTCGAATGAACATTCAAAGAAATTCAGGGGGTACATATACACTAGATGGATGATGATGATGATAATAATCATGGGAAAGTGTGTCGTAATCGTACACCTTCAGGGTCGGGGTGTTAAAATTTTCAAAATGATTTATTTAGGGTATGACTGCGGTTCGCGTACAATCGTCGAACATATTTTATTAGCTGAAAGATGTACTATTGTAATGTGAGATGATACGATGATAATTAACTAACCTAAACGTAAAAGAATTTTAATCGATATAATATACAGCTCGATTTTTCGTTACGTTAATATATTCTTTTTTTACGCGATTACATAATTTTGAACCGTACGAATTATTACCTATTATTATGACGAACTAAGTAAAAATAATCGATGCACCTAAAATAAAGATGCGAATGTAACAATTTCCGAAAATAAGAATTACTTCTATAGAAAAAGATGCAATGTTTTTCCACAAGATAAGCGTCGCCTTTTCGAAAAAGTACTATTACCGGGAAATATTTCAGTATTCGAATTATTCAGGAAAAATAAGCGCAGATTCGTTAGGTTGTTTGAAAATATTAATTATCGATAAAACAACAATAACGACAACAATAATGATAATCATAATTAAGCATTGTCAACATCGTTATAATCGATAATAATAATAAAAACAATTATAAGTAAACCGTAATCCGAACCACAATAATGATATTTATGAAAAAAGGTAAATCATAACGATGTCGATAATAATAATCGATTAATTAATCAATCAATCAATCAATTTATTATTGTAATTACGTTACAAAACTCAATAAAATGACCCATAGATGTAAATTGTGTATTTGATTATATATACACATATATATTATATGTATACATATCTACACATGTAATTTTCCAACATTTCCGATGAAATTAGTGAACAGATTTCTCTATGAATTAAACTATTAAAATACTATCTATGGTTACTATATAGGAAATAAAAAACAAGACTTTATGAATGATGAAAAATTGAAAAAAACAAAGACGATTAAACAAATAACAATAATTACTAACAATAATGATAGTAATAATAATAGCAATTATATAAAATATATTTTTAAAATTAAATTAAAATATAATTAATTAATCAGAATAAATAATACGTGTATATAAAATAAAAATAAGAATGAGAAAGTGTAATAATTACAATAAAGGAATATACGTTTCGTAATAATGATTATTTTTTAAAAAAATATATCGACGGTAATTATACTAGTGAACTCGCACTTGCTGCGGTTTAAATTCATTTAGTTTTTACCAAAAAAACGTAACTAACGACTTTCGAGTAAAATAAAGTTACTAAAGTTTCCATCGTCGGAGAATTCTAATTCATTTTCGATTAACCGCGTTATTAATTTTTGACGCTAAATTTACAGATTGAAATAACTACCGACTTTTAACACGGCTAACCTACTTTAACGCGCTGTTCCATTTTTAAGACGTAGCCTATTTACGTATATAATGCCAACGAATAAATCCTTTCTAAATAAAACAAAATGTTATATTTTATGTACGGCACCGTTTTCTAGACGACCATGTTTTAAAATCGGGATATTCTACATCAACCACACACACACACATTTAATTATACGATAATAGACAATTTTGTTAGCATTAAAATTCATGTATTGAACATTGCGATATAATGAAAAATTTAAATACTTTTATACCGCTTAACGCAGTATTAAAATTTATAAGAATTTTGAACGTGTGTGTGTGTGTGTTTGCGTGAAACAAATTAGCGCGCATATACACCTATATTAATCACACAAACTTCATATATGTATATATGTATACATATATACGTATATATGTATACATATATGTATATATGTAGTTCATCGCTTCAAAACCATAATGCATATGTACAAAATATATACGTGTTATGTGCAGATTTATTTACATTAATAAATACGTACCAGTAAATGGCTCTATACTGGTCAGTTCTAGATGTGAAGAAGGTAAAAAAAATTATAACTGATAAAAATAAAAAAAAATATGGGGTTATAATATGAAATTGTGTAATATTCGTAATAAAGCGATAACAATATGTGTAAAGTGAATAATTTGTTTGAAAATGAAAATTTTGTATCGACAATCGAATATATTTCGTTAATTACAATATTTCCAATTCAAATCAAATCAAAATCAAATTTATTGTTGTATATATGGTATTACAATCATTATATTCACTATTTCTATGATTACAACTGCCTGTAAATGCGCAATAATGCGCGAACAACAGGCTAATAGAAAAAATGTACATATACATAAATATACGCATATATATATATATATATATATATATATATATATATATATATATATATATATATGCACATACATATACACAAACTTAATAATAATAATAAAGTTTATGATAATAATAATAATAATCGTAATAATAATAACAATGGAAATAATTCTCGGAGCACTTACTTTTAGGGAATAATAAGCCATTGAGGGGGGAACCGAATATTAGGGTTACTAAGGGTTCCTTCAGATTTATCGATCGGTCCCACTGTAGAGGTAATGTTAGCCGCCGGGGCGTCGTTAAGGGTTAACCATGTCGACGACTTTGGAACATGCGTCTGAATTCACAACATGCTCTTCAAGTTGCTGCTTGCTTAACAGTAGAAAAATTTTAACTTTTGTTAACTTATTTTATGTATTAACACATGTATTGTGTATATATATGTATACCACTGTTGCGGGGGGGGGTGGAAATTTTGTAATGCTCTTTGTGTAAGCGCGTGTCATTTCATTCGAACCATTATTCCTCCCTATAAAACGGAAGGGTACACTAGTCTCCCCCTCGTCATTTTAGTTCGGAGAGTTGAAATTGAGAATACGAAACTGGCAGAGTATTTCCAGTGAAAAACTAAAGTAGTTTCCCCATCTTTTTCTTTCACGTCCGTTTATTTCCGCACTTTATCCACTCACCGCTCACCTCACGACCAAATTTGACAACTCTGCTTTTCTTCTATATACGATGGATGTAGTAGCTAACGAGATAGAATCCAGTGTTCCTTTATCGATTCGATATAAAGCCGAGAAAATAACTATACAGGCCGAAAGCGAAAATATTATTTTTCGACGCTTTAAAATTAAAAAACGTCCGAATGTTTTTAATATAGCGCACGATTCGATGCTATGATTTTCGTTTAAATCATTTTCGATAATTCCGATATAATGCTATGGGCAGATAAATGGAAAATAGTTATAAAGGAAACTGAACTAATTTTTAAAGCAGCCGCGGAATAGATGGCAAAACATATATAGTAAAAGTAAATAACGTAACAATAGGACAAACTCCTTAGTTTGAGTGTACATCTGGATCGGTCGTTACTACACCGTGCGTTAAAGCGAAGAAAGTGGAACTGGGTAAAAAAACGAGAAACCTATCAAAAACATAAAAATTAATGCTCTATAAGATGATCTTAAGACCAGTATCTATGCTTGACCTAACTATACATGCTGAAAGTAAATGACTGTAGTGAAACATTTCTAGTATCCGCGGGTAATAATTGATAATATATTATCATTTAAGTGTCGCATAAGCTCAGTAACATCAAAAATAGGCATTTGAAACATTTTTGTCCGTTTAAAGAGAAAATTTCTAATAAATGTATGTAGAGGTTATGAAATAATCTCGTAAAGTATTAACGGGTATTTCTGAAGTTATTTTTTGGTGATGCATGTTTAATTGAATGAAATAAAATATGAATACTTTTATATCGATCACAATAAATTCATTTAATAATAACAGTCTACTAAGTTTGACTACATTATCATCAGGACTCAATGACGATGTAGCCAGTGAAACTAATAAACTGTTTGTATTATATAAATGTTGTAAAAAAAAAAAAAAATTATTTTCTAAATCTCACATAGAACTGTATTTGCAATAGTTCTTTCTCTAGAACTACTATTATTAAGCGGGGGAATTACGTTTATTGTTAAAAATTATCAAATTTTCCCCTATGTGAACAATACGATGCATAATCGAAACAGATCTCTGGGATCATCTGGTCAAATGACTTCTGTTAGTTGTAACAATATCCACATTTACCGGATGAAGAAAAAACGTTTCCTAGAAGTATGGCAAAATAGATTAGAACAGGATAAGTAGGACGCCAAACCTCCGTTCTAATAAACGATGTAATAAAAAGTCATATGATCGAACTTTAGCCTAATTTCTACACAACACAACTACCAACTGGGAGCGAAAACTTTGCAGAATAATTATTTAGATTTGATCTAAGAAACAACGGCAAATGTACCAGTGGGAAACATAGAATCAGCCAGACATATATTTTATATATTTTAATCGTTTGTTTTTCAGTAATTATTTTAGGTTTTACAAATCGCGCAAACTATTACGAAATTTTAATCTTCGAAAAAACAAAAAAATAAAAACAAAGTCTGAACTAGTTTATACTTATATAAGTAATCAGTTGGCTTCAGACATCCCGTAATAATACGGCAGTTTTCATTCGGACGGTTTTGTGTGAGCGGAATTATACCAGACGGGACTACTCTGCCACAAGGTTGTATAATACCAGTATGGTAATCCTGTTTTTTAGGTTTAAGGAGCTATCAACAAGTTTTCTTAAGATACTATTCTGAGCAGAAATTTTATTCTTCATATTTTCACGGTGATTTTTGTATGTGAGCATGTCACACAGCAAGGTACTTTGGATAGTCAGTAAATTTTGATTTTGTTCCTTGCCAAACATCTATTTTTTTCATGCTAACTGGTTTCTTTTCTTTTTTTTTTTAAATTTGGTTTAGCATAATATTCCGATAGCCTTGTTTAACACCTCAGTTAACCTGTCCTCTATTGAGCCAAAACTCATTTCTTGAAATGTGATTGGTAGATCATCTGCGTAAATCTAATTTTTTATATGTGTGAAAGTTTATTGGTCTTCCGTTATGTACATTGAAAAATATCGATAAGCTTACGGAAGACCGGATACTTTCTCCATCAGCTAGATTTAGGTCAACGTAAAAACTACGGTTCTCTAATAATAATGTAATGAGCTTTGTAAATGTAAGACCTCTAGTAATCTTGTATAATTTTTCTAGGTTCATAGTATCATAAGCTGATCAGACGTCTATCCGTAAGTTGTCTCTTCACCTTAAAATTTTCACACTAAAACCCTCATTCCTATAAATACTAAAAATCCGCAGTCATGTCACTCTTCTACAGGATGTTGGTGTCTAGTTTGTATGGATCCCCGGCCACTCTGGAATCAGCGGTAACTTTCTAGTTGAGCCGACTCTCTTTTCCATCTTAGACTGTTTGATTTTCTCAACATTGTTAAAATAGCCCAAAAGGAACACGGGAAAACGGTAAAAAATAACCCTTATAATGCCTCACATTATGAGTTGCTTCAGACTGATATTTTAACCCTGGTTTTACAATAAATAGATGTCAGTTAACCGAAATAATCGCCACCTCTCACTTCTGCTCACATCTTGCAAATTATTACCGACTCAAATCACATATTCTGATCATCTATTCTTTGAATGTTCCCATTATCTTTATTCTCGTAACACATTATGCAAAAAAATCGTTAATAATTATGATCTATAAAAAAGAGGGAAACCATACACAGATGTTTGGATATAGTTCAGATCCTCGAAAATCTGATTCATAGCCGTATTGATGTAACAATAAAAGATGCTAATATGTTGCCGAATCACTAGTTTGGTTTTCCTATTAACCATTCTTCGATTCAACAATGGCACCGATTACAATTTCGTTAATTTTGGAAAAAGACTAGGTATGTTCCGCACACTTTCTCGATGTCGCCATTCGATAAACTATGGCATTCTTAAATTTGTTGTCTCGGCGATCAAATAGTTTTATAAATTCATCATTAGATACGTAATGCTTCGGATGGCAATGGTCAGATATAATAACTAATTCCTATTTTTATTTTGCTAAACCTTTGATGGCGTTAAAGTTGAATTTTGATTTCATATTTTTTTTTCGTTTTTAATCATGATAATTGGGTTTAGACGTGAATACTGAAATAACTCATCGTCAACACTATTTTCATATAAATATGATAACAAAAAGAATACAAAAAATATATAAATAAATAACACATATAGATTACTTTCAGATATATAGCATAGGTGGCCAGAGCTGCGAGGATATTGTTCTTATTCAGGGCTAATGAGTAGTCAACCGTGAAGGGGAAGGGGTAAATATTTAAATGTAAAATTTTATTATTAAAAGACATATTTACCTCTGCACTACAAGTCGCAAGCAAGAATCACGCGATTAGTATCAGCTGTATTTTTCGCATGCGCAGGGCATATGATTGATGGTTTAAAAACGGCAAGGAAAGCAATTGTGGTTGGAACGTAGTCCGACCGGGATGGAAAAGGAAAGCCGAGCTGGGAGGTTCTTAGAAGGAGTGAGTGCAAGAATGCATGTCGTCGAGAGATTAGGTTGGATAGATAGACTTCCATCGATGAAGAAGATCCGCACGAGAGTTCAACAGCATCCATCCTGTGATTTGATTTCTAATTGTTACTATTCGGGTTATTTCACTGTAACCGCTTATGTTATACCGCACACGTTAGGTTTTTTTTTTTTCTACTAATGAAAGTTCACTTTTGTCCGCGATTACTCTATCGCTACGTCATCGAGAAATGTGAAAATCTTTACATTATCCGGTGAGACTTATTATTATATTAATTCGTAAAGAAAGTCGCGTATTCTATTATAGTTGCGCAATACGCGTAGTAATAATAAAAGGGTTGCTCTGTTCGCGGAAATAGAAATATCATTTCAAGGGGTAGGAAGGACGCGGCCGATAAATACAATTAAAGGGGAAAAGCTAATCCGACCCAAGATGAAGATGTACGAATTTTCGGTAATATCGGACGGTCGAAGGGAGTTTAAAAAAAAATAAAAAGCTAAATTTCGATAACGAAATTCGAATTTACGAAACAACGATACTTACAGTATCGGTGTATGTATACGTGTGTGTGTGTGTGTGTGTGTGTGTGTGTGTGTGTGTGTGGTTGTTAACACATCGATAGGACGTCTATTGACGATAATATTCGCGTAAAATAGAGGGCGGTTTTAGCTGATGTCATTGCCGTAATTATTAAATCCGGTTACAGGACGACGAAGGCGAGAACAGATTTTCAGTAGAATATTTTTCATCGAATTTCAATTGAACCTCAACACCGTCTCGTATTAAACGGGATATCGTGTACGGTAATTAATCATATTCCTTTCGACTGTGACTGCGACTGCGTTGTTATCGTTATCATCGTTATCGTTACCGGATTCGTTCAGTCTGCATGTTACGAATCTTTTGTAAATTAATACGGGCCGCACTACGATTTCGCGAATAGAGAGACGTGTTCGATTGACGATGTAGTTTCCTCGACCGTCGGTACCCGGGATTTAGGGGTTGGTGAAATTTCCTATTCTCTTTTTAGGCTGTTCTTATTGCGCGAAGAGCGATGATGGTTGGAAAGTATTTTTTTTACATTTTTAGATCAGCAGCCTGAAAAACGATCTCAAGAAGAAAAAATAAGGAGAAGCGTTTATTTTTCGCGCATAAAAGAATAACATTCGTAGCTTAGTATCGATAAATACTAAATTAAATTGACGTGAAAAACCTGCGCAATAAAGTAAGTTGTAAAATCTCACTAACTATATGAATTGAATAACTAGTACAATTTTTATAAGAAGAATACGATTAAAATACTGAAATAAATGATTCGTTTAAGACGCGATGTTCGTAACGCCTATATTACCGAGTTTGAATGGATTATCGTCAAAAAATAAAAATATAAATAATCCTAATATTACTATCTCGTCGAATGGAAAACCACCACAAACAACACCATACGCGCGCTAGTAATAACCATATAGTACGCTACAAAAAACACGCGAGGGCTGCATCGTGACAACCAAGCGATTGCAATCAGTTCTACCGGGTGTGTTTAACTGTATGTATACTGACGCTATATTACGTCTGCTTTGTGCACTATTTACACTGTACAACGAAATATGTATAGATAAATAGTCGCCTACCTCTGATACGGAGACGGCTCTTAATAATGACGATATAGAGAATGCGTGGACTAGCCATATACCGTGTTAATCAAATTATTATCGTGAAATTTACGATTATAATAAAATTGTACTAAAATTTTATTAACGAGAATATATAGAAAATTTAATTGTTAATTTTTTTTTCGTACCTAGGAGCATTCGATATAATTCTGCGACGCGAGTTTTGTACTACTTGTAGCCCCCCCCCCGGCAAGTGTACTGTCAGAGATTGAAACCTAAACTGTAGACGCAAATGTTAACCTAGATATGACCGCGCCCGGATGCCTTAGTGATGGGCATAACTGGCTACTTCACATAACCGACTAATTAGTAACGTCGTTTTTAAAAACCGACTAATTATTCGGGTTTTTCTTCGGTCAGATTTACTTTAATTCTTTATTAGTATAATATAAAGACGGCGTAACAAATGAATATATCTCTAAATGATAATAAGTTATATAATAAATAACGGATATAAAATAAACTAAACGTATTTAAAATAAAGTTAAAAAATATATTTCGTTTGAAGAGTAACTGATAATCTAGAATTGCGTGAAATTTATAATGTAAATCACGTAATTATACAGATTTTAGAACTCCATCGATAAATTAATTATATTTTCATGCAACACGGGTATGTATAATCGATATTTTACAAAAATCAATAATTTATTCTAGTTCAAATATAACAAAGAATTGCCGTATTCAAAATACGACTAATTTTAAATAACCCAAAAAAATCAAGGCTCTGCACTTAGTGCAACCTTGTTCATGTTATATATTAATGACGTAGAAAATTATATCTTGCAGCCTGTTACCGCTCGGCTTTTTATAACAGACTCTCTCACCTCTCTACAATTAATATGTCGTCAAGACAATAAAAATACCATAATATTAGGAATCCAACACAATCTACACGAAAAGGAAGGATGGTAAATACGCTTTCTGTGGATCTCAAGTCACATTGGGATGCACGGTAGTGATAAAGTAGACCTTGAAGCTCGGTCTGTGGCACTTTCACCAGTACCAGAATACTCACCACCTCCATCAACATTAGCACACGTACTTATGAACACACAGGAATGGAACACCGACTGGACCTCACAAACAACCTGGCCTCCGGATGGCACAAGCAGAAAATAATATGGTACCCTAAACCGTCTACGTGCGGGTCATAGAGCCATATCACACAATTATCTTTATACCAAAAACCCTCCACCAACAAACTGCCAACAGTCACACACTTAATCTACAACTGCCAAACCCTCACACCACACAGGTTAAAACACAAAATACAGGGCCCGATACACAAAATACTCTCAAACAACCCTCAATCAATAGGTAGCATTCTACCTTTTGTAAGTGAAAGCGGGCTCCTAGCATACGTATAAACTAAACACACGACTCCTTATGTTCTAATGACCCTGGTAGTTACAAACGGGATGTGGAGATTTACATAATATTTAAAAATAACAAAATAAATAAAAACATTTCCAGTTATTTCGAAAAAATCGAATTAGTCGTTAGTCATAAGTCGGTTATGTCCATTGCTATATGTACTATCTGCTTACCGGTTATGTGGCTAGTGAAGGTCAGTGATCTCGAGAAAATGTACGCGCAATTGAATAAAATCCCGTTAAGAGCGTTCTTTCGAAAGTTGTAGACGAGGAACACTTCACAATCCTGTTTTTTTTTAAGATTGAAGCGAGGTGGCAGTTTGAAAATGAACCGAAATTAAATAGAAAGTTAAGTTGTTTAAATATCCGAATTTGTTACGTTGTAGGAATTAAATTTCATTCTCGAATTATTGTTACTTATATTATTATTATTATTGTCATTTTAGTGTTCGATACGTTCTCAGGCATTTGCCACGTTGATAGCTGTGTCCCATGCGTAGTCCATTCCAATAGTCGTGCGAATTTCAATAATATCGTTGGTGTCCGTATTACACATAACACCGTTTTCTCGTGTACGGCCACAATCATCGCGTAGTCTGTTTCTCCATTGCGACAAATTCAGTACACTTCTTAGTCCTACACACTCCATCCAAGACGCGTGTTCTTTTCGATCATTTTATCTGTCTTTCCGTATTACGGCTGAGTTAAATCAACGTGTGGTGTATGAAGTTTTTCCAAGATTTTTAGTTTGATACTTTTCGATCGAACAACGGGTGATTAGAATTAATTTTTGGTAAAGCAATATGGTATGAAAGATCGATGACTAAATATTTCTTAAGAACACAGATATCAGGTTATAATACGGTCAGCATGCATGATTTAGAGCTACATCTACACATTTTTTCTAAGATTAGACATCATCCTGTGTGCAAATGTCATAGCGGTTATTTTGACGGATTCAAGTCTTTACACCCTATTTTTAAGATACTGACTTCCAAATTCTATTCTTACGAGTTGACGTCTTCGTCATTAAGTTTTCGCATTACATCTTGTATATCAATGAACGATCAATAATTATTGATCGTTCATTGATATACAAGATGTAATGCGAAAACTTAATGACGAAGACGTCAACTCGTAAGAATAGAATTTGGAAGTCAGTATCATCCACGTCATATTATTCTTATAACATATCTTCAGATAGAAATACAGACCTGAATTTTTTTATATACTAAATGTGTATATTTGAAATACTACCATTGGTAAAAGAACAAAATTTCGAAATGATTTATAATTTTTTCTTTTTTTTTTTTTAAGTGGGTGAGGTGGGGTTAAGAACAAGACAAAGTAATAATATGAAGTTTAAATTTTTTCCTGAGTTTGCTACTATACTTAACAATGAAAATAAGCTGAGAATTTAGATGAGTATTAACCAAACGTGCGAACACACCGATAACATACGTATATATATATATATATATATATATATATATATATATATATATATATATATATATATATATATATATATATATAGTAAATTTGGATTGTACTGTAGAGAGGCAACTAATGTTGCGTAAAATGTAAAATATTAAGCAGACATTTTCTCCTTTGTAATGTTAAAGGTTCTTCCGTTCTGTATCAGTACACCATCTTCTTAATAGGCTAATAAAAATTATGCCGGGGCAGGTACAGAATTTTCTTTCTTCTATCGTTGTTAACCGAATATTTCCTCTAGTTCTTCTACCACCTGCAAAATGTTTTTATTTAAAAGTTCGTAACTCGTGCAGATGGCGTTATAACATCACGGCTTTATTTAATTTTTTTTTTAGAAAAATATTGTTAGTAATATATTTTCAAAAAATAACGGGTCATATCGCCCAGAACTCTTGCTTTGTACTCAAACTGAAAAAAAAATTATTCTTTCAGAAATATTCGAACTAAACTTTAAAAGATCACTACTGAATTTATAACTCAAATTAGCCGCGGGTTGGGATAAAAATATGCGTGTGTGCAATAATCGTCTTAAAAGAGTTGGAATATTTGTGTATGTAGGTTCGATCATAAGAAAAATTCAAACATTCCAAATGACCCGCTACGGACGCATGGTAAGAATACCCTGGAATGAACGTAGAACTAACCTCTTAATCCTAGAACAATTATACATAGTTAGACAACAAGTACTACTACTATAATAGGACAAGGGTTAAAGTTCATCAGTCACGTAATAAGACAGAATAGTCTGAAAAAAAAACATTATCCAAAAGGAAAATAAGTACTGATAGAACCATCAGATTCATAGATCATATCATTGTCATTTCAGACTTACGATTATCAGCACTAATAAGAACTATAAACAACAGGGTAAAACGACGACAGGTGATTTTCCAAGCCACTAGTTCACGGTGATGATCGGTCGCGATATCTGCGAACGGGCATACGACTAAAAAAAAAAAGTGATAAGGCCAATACCAAAACAATAGCGCGTGTCTATAGGGTGAAAATCAGTTTATATGTATATTGAAATTTATACCGACTCGTATTTGTAATATTAAATGAAGAAACAATATTTAATGGAGAAACAATATTTAATGGAGAAACAATATTTAATGGAGAAACAATATTTAATGGAGAAGCAATATTTAATGAAGAAACGGAATAAATTATTTGTCTAAGTTAAAAATATATTACGTCTATTAATTTATTCGTCTACGACGCTAAGAAAGTTTAATTAATAATAATAACCGAATTTAGATTTTTAAATTTGAAACCTTCACTCTACATCTGCGTGTATAGAAAAGAATTGAGGGCTATTAGATTAACGAAAGATTAACGAGGGTAATTTCTTTTACTAGTTCTTCTTATAATTCTTTTAAAATTTGTTTTCGTACGCAGAAAAAATTAATTTCGCGTTAATCGTTCTGATTATTCCCGTTTGAAAAAAATAAACCGAATATTTATATTATATTTTATTATCGTTTATTCTAATACAACGCTAGTTTGAATATTCATATTTCATTATCGTTTGCTGTAATAAAGAGCTATTTCAAATATTTATATTTGATTTTATTAGCGTTTATTCTAATATAACGCTAGTTTGGATATTTATATTATATTTATTAGCGTTTGCTCTAATACGAAACTAGTTTGAATATTCATATTTTATTACTGTTTGCTCTACTGTAGCACTAGTTTTAACATAAACGCTAAGCTATCAGCAGGTACACTGAGAATTTAGCTGCGCGTGAATTATTTAAATAAAGTTCTTTCTCCATCTTATATTCTCGTTTCCGAATGTATGACTGAATCTCTGGTGAAATATTACGTGTATGGGCGGTATCTGAGTTTTCACCTAAAAATTAACATACAAATGACTATTTTAAACTGAATTTCACTCCCTCTTTTACGTTTAAATGCGTATTTAAATACGTGCGCTGGTGTGACATACACGTATGTATATGCACGGTCAGAGTATTTTAACGCGGATGAACGCTTAAGACTTCATTCGAGTCCATCAACGTTTTGATGACGTTTAGTAAAATGCCTCCGGCAGCAGCGCAATGAGTTAAAAAGCGAAAAGGGAGAATATAACCTAACGTTTGTTTTACCGCCTTTGCACGTCGAATAAATGTATTCGTGTGTATGTATGTATACGAATGCGTGCAATAAAGTCCTCGCTTGTATGTGTGTAAACCCTTACGTCTTTCTGCAGCTGAAAATAGGATGACGTGATTTTTGTCTTCAAAGGCTCCATCTTTTCCAGTCTAGAATAAGGACCCTTCTCTTGCCGTATAACGTTAACGTTGCTTTTTACCATTCATTTGGCTTTCGGTCAATCGACCTCGCTTCTTTTTAATGCTGATTTAAATGACGCTCCGTCAAAGGGAAATAATTTAAGCGAGATTACAATTTTGAATGTGGACAACGGAAAGCGGATTGGTTTTCGCGCTGTCTAAATTAAACTGTCACAATATTAGCGTAACGAATTTATATTTTATATATGTATATGTATGTGTGTGTTTATGTGTAATGTACTACAGGAAGAAACACACGTATACATGAATTCTGTTATATTTCCTGACGCTACGCACACGTAGATACACACATCATATATATATATATATACATATATATATATTTATGTATATGTGTATATGTATAAATATAAATAGAGAATAACGAAGCAGGTCACCTCAAGAAAGTATCGGGTATAGAAGTAGCCAAGGAGTTTTCTATTCCTCGGATCATTAATTAGTGATAACCTAAATTGGAAAATAATAAACGCAGATTATAATCATCGCGATATAGTCGATAAAGATCGGTTTATTAATACGGAAATAAAATTGCAAACGCGTTTACATTAGGAAATTTCGCGAAGTAACAATAGATGTGAACTTGGTGGAAAATGCTAATTCGATATTTGACCGATTTTAACCTGCCTGTCGTACGTTATTAAATTTTTACACAAAATTACGCATTTTTGAGTGAAAAACTCGAAGGAGATGAAATATAAAGTAATTTTCAAATCGTTATTTAAATATTCCTAATATAATCGAAGCACGCTAATACACATATATATATACATATATATATTTATGTATATGTGTATGTGTGTATGTATAAATATAAATAGAGAATAACGAAGCAGGTCACCTCAAGAAAGTATCGGGTATAGAAGTAGCCAAGGAGTTTTCTATTCCTCGGATCATTAATTAGTGATAACCTAAATTGGAAAATAATAATATATATATACATATATATATTTATGTATATGTGTATGTGTGTATGTATAAATATAAATAGAGAATAACGAAGCAGGTCACCTCAAGAAAGTATCGGGTATAGAAGTAGCCAAGGAGTTTTCTATTCCTCGGATCATTAATTAGTGATAACCTAAATTGGAAAATAATAATATATATATACATATATATATTTATGTATATGTGTATGTGTGTATGTATAAATATAAATAGAGAATAACGAAGCAGGTCACCTCAAGAAAGTATCGGGTATAGAAGTGGCCAAGGAGTTTTCTATTCCTCGGATCATTAATTAGTGATAACCTAAATTGGAAAATAATAAACGCAGATTAAAACTTTACGTACGCTATAGAGGACACTGTGACTGAAAAACAACTACTATCCGATAAATATTAAAAATGAAAATTTAAAATACTACGGACGTGACACAAGAAGGTGAAGGAATGGTCAGGGGAAAAATATATTTTAACCGATAGAAGGATCAAGACCACGAGAAAGACAACCGCGATGATAGATGGATCCAATAACGACGCTGATCGGTCAAACTCAACTCAATAAATAGAAATCGTTGGCAGATGATAGTTAATACACGACGTACTAAAATAGAAGTCATGATGAATAGTCTATGAAGAAGAAGATAAACACATATATATATATATATATATATATCATATGTGCAATTTGGATAACTGATTTAAAACTAATTCTCTATGTACACGTTCAAATTAAGTTTCTTTCGAAATTCATCTGTTTAATAGAATTGTATTTAATAACTAATGAAACGCGTCTAATACTTTTTAACGATAAAACGTTTTATATAATGTTTTTATAAATAATTAACGAAATAGTTTAAAGGAAAAAAAACGAATGATAAACTAGGCGAAATTTACTTTTTCAAGATAAAATTAATAAAAACGGCGCTTGCAGCAATTGCGTTTATGATCACGTTAGAAAAGAATGTCGTAACAATGTAGTTGATTTAATTAATAATGATATTATCAGCGCCGCTGTACAAACGATTGATCACTCCGTTCACGATCATAATTGTCCGATCTATCAAAAAAATTATAATTACCTAATTTCTCAAACTAATTATGGTCGTACAAATCTTATATATCTATTTGTTGACAATTGTAGCTCGATTGCTCTTATTCAGGCAAATTTATCATTTAAATTCTGACATGTCCGTTATACGTGAGCCCTATTTAAAAAGTAATCAAATTTTATATTGATTATAATCGATATATATCCTATATAAATAATAGAATAACCTTTATAGTTAATAAAAACCTCCAACATAGACTAAGCTACTCCATTGAGAATATAATTGCGATCTGCTTATAGACTGTTAGCTCTCCTCAAACCAGGACAGACAGCTCTATCTGCAAAAATGAGATATTATAATTAAAAACAATCGCCATCTATATTCAAAGGTACACCGTGACATTGGAGACTTCTGTAATTCACTAAATATTCACACGCGCTTGATTTCATGCGCTGATGATCTGCGCGTGTCTTTTAAAATCACTAGATATACTAATCTAAATAAGATTGAAATAATATGCAAAAAACTCGAGGGGAAAATCGTTGAACTAGGCCTGTCTTTCTCTGTTGAAAAATGTAAACCTATTCTATTTGAGAACCAAAAGCCTCTTGAAAATATCGAACTACTTCAGATTATTTCTAGCCAAGCAATACAAACAACTACTAAACTTAAATATATTGGGTTAACTATTGATTATATACCTTCCTTGCCCATCTTGAAGAGGTAAATACAAAATGCGTCAAATTATACGACAAACTAATTAGAATTATTCCCAATAATTATGGGCTTCGGTTTAAAGAAAACTATATAAGGATCTTATCCGAAGCCATTTATGGGTAGGGGTGTGCCACTTGTACAAATAATAAAATCTTAAAAAGCGTTAATAAACAACGAAGAAAGTTTATACTACACATACCCTCATTATACAAAACTATTCCGTCATCTGCTGCCTGTGCGCTAGCCAATATCCTACCTCTTGACCTATTTCTAATTGACAGGACCATTAATTCTGAATTCAGAATCACTGGTAACGTAAACAAAGTTAAGTAAATAACCTACCTGGATAAATCTAGTATTTCCGATATCGACTCTTGTTTGCCCATCAAAGTAGTTTAAAAAATTATTAGAAACAAAATATACAACATGTGGCAATCACACTAGGCAACAGCACTCATTTTTTCCCGATATCCTGAGTAAGATTAGTTATAAAAATATGCGTATAACACCTTTTATAATTCACAAATGTTAACCGGACATGGTAACTTCGGCGAATATCTGAATAGATTCGATTTAATTAACACACCAAACAGTCAGTACTGCAAGCAAAATACTCCTGATACAATTCACGATACTATATATATATAGCAGTGCTGTTACTTTATATATAGATAAATTTAAAATAGATACAAATTCTCCACTTGTCATAAATAAAAACAATTATTCATATTGGCTTCAGAGTACTTTCATTTAATAATGCAGAAAAAAATGCTTCTAAAATAAGTGATCAACCCTCCGCTGTTAATATCAGCATAATACACACGTTATTGTTCTATTTTGAGCCAACCGCATATATATTTCGAACCCCTTGTAATTCGCGGGATGGGATCCATCGCATAGCCTTGTGCCTAAGTTAAATGCCCGCTTCCAAATTTTGCACAAGCTGGCGCTTTAGTACAAGAGGCTTTTCTGCGATGCCATTGCTGACAATTTCGACATTTTCGTATCGTAGCTTTTTTTATCCGGGTACTCCACTAAAAACTTCAAGTCAAAAAACTATTTACAGTTATTCGTCTGTTCGAGATTTACCAAAAAGCGTGGAAGAAAATTTTAGTTTGAAATTGTCTGAAGATTCTAAAACTGAGAGAATGCATATTGCATTATTAGTATTTCAAATTTAACAGAGTGACGCAAGTGTCTGATCACACTACGTTTAAGAACGCTGAATATCCTGTTTCGACTAAAACGTGTGAAACGTTTTTTATGTCTAAAAGTTTCGCGACAATCTATTATTATGCTGAAGCTCTCACTGACACGTAGGTAAAATCAGTGTACATACTACGGAACAACTTAGACATCGTAGCTAATATTATAATTCAAAAAATATAAAATAAAATTTTCTAACAATGTTAGTGATGACTATTATTGTTTTAGACATTCGCATCTATCGGAAGAATTCGGAAAAAAGAACGAGAAGGATTGCATGTAAGAGGTTAGTTTCTTGTAAGAGCGATACATTGAAAAAGATTATTCAGCAAAGTTACCGAAAAACGTATTATACTACTATTATCATAATAATAAGATAACGTCGTACAAAGATCGTTTTCCGGAGAAATGGCTTCGTTTTGCGGCCGAATATGGAAATATACTACTAGATTTCGTATCATCTTCAGAAAGGAGCTAAGTAACTGGATATTCTCGGTCATTTCTACTAGAGTTTTTCCAGTTTTTTGCATAATTCGACATGTTTAGAAGAAAAGGAAATAAAATGATAGTAATAATAGTAAAACGAATTTACGGCCAGCTGGAAAATTTGGTTGTGACATTTTCGTCGAAAGAAGAATAATTCGGGTTTTTTTTTTGCTTATTTTTGCGGCCGATTTTTGTTTTTTGGCTTGCACTTTATTACGTAGTAACAACATGCGGTCTCCGCACGCGACCATCATATTTCCATATAATAAAAAAGTAACACTTACTTTAAAAAGTAAACGACGGTGCTAAGAGGATGGCGGTAAGTGTATAAATCTTGATATCTGTCACTTTCATCGATTCGAACGTGTACGATGAACACTGTTTTTTAAAAATTTACCATATTTTCTTCTTAAAATATTATCTCGCTATTTTACTTTCTATACGTGCAATTGAAAAGACGGAGTTGAAAAAAATAACCAAAGACGACAAGTAACCAATCTAGAAAGAAAAATAAGACGTTTAGAACGATCAAGCCAAAAAAGAATAATTATAATATAGTTTAGAAAATAAAAGAGAATTGCCAAACAATAGCTATACTAAAAGAGATCCGCCATGCCTGCTGCGTCCAGACGCCCTTAACACTCCGACATTTATTTATAATACCCCACATACCGACCTCGAAATTTCAGTTGCACTTAACTAGAAGAAGTTTTAACCGATAATTGCAGAGATATGATCAACTTTATATAATATCTAATAATTACCTCTTCCGGTGCTCCCGGCCATTAGCAGTAATACATGGTATACCCGATAAAAAAAAACGAAAATAAAACAGTTATACATTTTTGTCGCCGTTATAAATGCGAGTAAACGAATTTGTATATGACAGACAAAAAGTATCAGCAAAATAAGCGTGATATTTCGGTACGGTATCTAATAATAAAATTCATTAAGGATTAGTTGTCAAATAGAACTGAATTTTATTAGAAAACTATCACATATAACATATGGTCGAGCAAATGTAGTTTGCTATTACACCCTAATAAGACCGAAATTACATTATGGAATCCACGCTTATGCTTCTACAAGTTCAACGTTATTAACACGTATTTTAATAATATGATACAAAACACAGCATTCAGATTAGCAACGAGAGAGCGTTCCGTACATCACCAACAATAAGTATTTTACATGACGCATCTGAATTGCCTTTAGAATAAAGAAGACAATATTTGACAGTGAGCTCGCCATTCAGGAAAACATCGATCTCACCGGTCTGTATAAATTCGTTCAGACTTTTAACGTAGAACTTCCAACGGTATTTCGCGAAAATTTTCACGTCATTTTACTGCGGCACGGTTACAAGCGGACTTGAAACTTTAGAACGTCGATAGAAAAAGTAACATCTTAATCGGAGAAACGTTTTTGCAGAATATTAAAGAAAATCACACGAACCGTGAATTATCGCACACGAATAGATCGAAATCAAAGACAAGAACAGGTTGTTCAGTAGTTATGAACGTGAACGCAGTCATCCAAAATAGCTATGTTCTCAGCACAGGCGAATTGCTCTAATATTTTTGTTCCGGTATATAAAGTTATTTCGCAAAATGTGAAAAAATTTCAATCGCAATTATTTGAAATATTCGGAGAAATTCACAAGATTGTCAACTAAACGAAAGAACGCGTATACTAGATGTTAATCTACCGTTGTACTCGAGCATCTGTGTCATGCTTCTTTGCTTGAGTACGATTTTAACATGGTGTTTTGGTCGGGTAGTCTAGTTTGTAATTCGTAGATGATTTGATCTGCTGGTAAGCGGAGATACATCGTAATATATTCAGAGTGTTTAAAGCATTTGGTGTGGCAGTTGTGATAGTATAACTTTAGAACTTTCGGTAAACGAATGCGCTAGTTACCGGAGATACAGGCGCTAAGAACTACAACCCAGCGCACACGGTCAAGTATCGTTGTACAATATAACACGTATGCGATATTTTATTGCAATTATATTAATTTTAACAAGAACCGATGCGAGCATCTGGACGTTGGTACATATGTACCAATTTATAAAATATATAATACATATTTACAACTGTTATATATATATATTAATAATTGTGTTAATTTTTCACTGGTCATTTTCAATCCGCTTCTTTCATTTCTTTTGTTCTTTTACACTTTTTAAATTTTAAATTTTCAGTTTTTTTTTTCTGTTATCAGGAATACAAATGATAATTTAGAAGATGCAGTAATTATAAATTTATTAGCAAATCTATATTCTTGCCCAAGTATGAATGGAACAAATTATTATACAGAGTGGAAGATTGTGCTCAAAATTAGATAATTTAAAGGATTGGAAAATTTACGTTTTCATTTATTTCCACGATATGAAAAAACAACAAACCACATAAAATGTTTCCTGCAATTAACATCATTTGGTAAAACACGAATCTATTATGAATTATACAAGCAGAAAAAAAGTAATTCGTGACATAATAAAAATGTTAAAGAAAATCAAAAAGTTTCTTAAACGTTTAATGGATGCTACATGTTTTTTGTTTTTTTTATCAATACCATGAACTTCCATTTCGTGGCCCTAATGAGTCTGAAAGATCACTTAATAGAGATAATTATGTAAGCATGCTTGACTTATTAAGTCAATATGATCCCATTTTGGAAGAACATTTAATAAATTCGACAGTGTTTAGAGGTAGATCTTCAATTATTCAAAACGATTTAATTGGACAGAAATTATTTTGGATGAAACTTCGGATGCAGTTTGAAAATCTCAATTGTCAATTATATTTATCGATGAAAATTACGTTGTTCAGATAAAGCTTTTCTGCTTTAGTGTTGTAAGCGCAGCTCCTATTTTGTTTAAACATGTTCATTCTTTTATTCGAGTATTTCAATGTGATAAAAAACTTATAACTCAAACATACGACGGGACAGCAATTATGGCGGGTGAGCTAAATGGATTAGCCAAAAGCGTGTTACAAAGTTTTTCCCACTCCATTCATTGTTAGTCGAATTTGGTACTTTAGCAGTCTCTTGTCAATGTTAAAGAATGTACAATATTCTGTCAGAGATTATCAGGTTAATCTGCGATTTTTTTAAAATTGTCTAAAAGAGTAACAGTTTTTAATGAATTTGTTCAGAAAAAATTAACCACGCTTATACCGAAAGGATAGAATTTTAATTTACGTTTGGTTAATATAGTGGACGAATATTATAATATAATAACGGAATATTTGAATAATGTATTAGAGAATTGTAATGAATGGGGTAAAAAAAAACGATAATTAACATGCAGGGATTTCTATAATTTCCTAAAAAATTTAACACGCGATTTATTACAAAGCTGTTTGTTAAAATATTCTTATTTTCGGATGCATTTAATATTTTACAAACAAAAAGTTTGGACATAGATTATTGTCCTGAAAAACAAAAGGATGGACGTTCAAAATATAAGGGATAACGAATTTATAACGGTTTGTAGCGAAGTTAAAATTCCAATGCGAAAATGCGAAATTGAGTTATACCAGTGAAGAAACTTCGGTTGGGTGATAGAAAATATTGTTTTGACGGTAGAGATAGTTATTTAATCGGATTTTAGATAATATTATGGTTCAAATGGAATTACGTTTTGAATCGATTGAAGAAAAATTTAAGCTCATTTGAACGGTGATATTTTTTATCGGTATTTCAAAATTAAATATATACGAATCTTTTTTCGAGCGGATTAGATTAAAATCCGAATTAATAGTATTGTATTCATCCGAAGATTTCGAGAATGAATTAATGCAATTCACGTGTATTAATAAAATTAATAAAATCTATCTTGCGATGCCAGTGACTTTTAAAATAATTAAACTAATTAAGCTATTTAAACTAATCGTTACATTAATCGTCGGCGGAACGTTCACTTTCAGCATTAAAAAGTACTATAGATCTCTACTCAAGGTCAAGAAGAACTTTTATCGATGGACAAAAAATTATTAATGAAATTCAAAGCAGGATCAGAAGTTTATGATAATATAATTAAGCGCTTTATATCAAAGAGGCGTCGAATGGAACTAATATTCAAAATCGAGATGAAGAATAATTTGTAACTACAGGTAAACTAAGTTTCTTCGCGTAATGATGTGTAAACACTTAACGCGTTTTTTATTTAGCTCGAATATATTAAACATTTCTCGATCGGCCTTGTATTTTTTTTTTTAACTGAAATGTAAGTTTTCTAATTTTTCTCTATTACATTGCAGATATTTAAAAATGTAGTACAGATTTGAAAATAAATATCGCGTTATTAGCCAAGTCCAACTTTTACTCTCAATACTCGCCACTGGCTCTCAGTGTCGTCAACAGAACTATCCGCAATTAGGTCCGAAGTGAAATACGCATCGATTAAAATGAAAACACACTAACTCGCTTTCGGCGTTAAAGACGATGTGAAATAATAAAAATATTTATCGTATTGTCAACGAATTACAAATGAGAACATAAAATTCTCGATAGCGGTATATACGGCAATATGAATAGCTGATGAATCAGCGAAAAGCTCAGTCGCATATCCGCCCAGATTCTATCGTTATACGGCTTTAAAGAGTATCTCGAGCGACACTTCCAACGTTGGATTTGGAACAGCAGTTGCTTGTGTCCATTTCCGATAGATCACGATACAAGCTTACTTCGTGGAAAGAAAAACACCAACGATGATGTTAGCTTATTGTTCAGCGTTTATTGACAGATTTACGAAAATACTAGAAACTACACAAGATCCTAACTTGCAAAATTCGATGGAAGATAATGTGGACGACGTAAATTAAGATTTTCAGATTTCTAAGATAAACTAAGTTGCTATCAATGTTACGATAATTTCATAGCAGTTCCGCGCCTCTAGATTTTATTGCTGTACACGACACGTAAATAATAAATAAATCAATCAATCAATAGATAAATCAATAGATAAACGAGTATAGGTGAAAGAGTGGCCGAACTTCTTTCTAATTATAAAAATGATAAAACGACTCGATATAGAGGAAAAGTTGTTTTACACGAATTTAAATATAATAAAAAAATAAAAATCATTAAATCATTTATAGTGTACAAATCTAAGCACGGAGAATTAAACGAGCAGATGAAGTATTGGCGTTTCGGAAATGCAAGTTTAAGTATATCGTGTTCCGGACAAATGTGTCGATTTTGAATAACCCATGAAATTGGTGTATGATTTTATGAACTTTTTTTTGGCGCATAATATACGGGGAATTTGAGAACTACGATGGATTTATGGAATCAAACAAAAACAATAAGACTTTTTCAATGGTTACGGAAGTCCGTAATGATGGGATGCCGTAGAAAATGGAGAAAAGTGGTCCAGGATGTTTCATATATATATATATGTGTGTATTATATAATATATATTTGTTGTTTATATTCTTAAATTGTACTTAGCATTATTATGTTTATTATTTTTATTCGAGTTTGTATCGCGAGCTACTACTGAAGAACACAATGCCGAGATAATAATAAGTTTACCGAGAATATCGCTACTTAATAATAATAAAACTTTACAATACGAAACTAATCCAACCGGCCTATCTGTAATTTGAAAATAAAAAGAAAATATTAACGTTAATAATATTAATATTTATCATTATCGTAATTATTATTATTGCTATTTTCTTATTCTAGAAAATTTATATACGTTACTATTATGATTGTTATTATCGATATTGGGATTATTTTCAAAAACTTTGCTCGATTATTACGAGAATTAAACGCTGCCAGCTATGAAATGTTTTAAACAGCCAATCAAAACGGATCGTCTCGTAAATCATTTTTCATATCAACTGTCCGCCTTTCGATCAATAATTTAATTATCGACGATAATAATCGCCGGCCGGTCGAGATTTTAATACCGAGAAGACGATTTACTACATTCTTTTAGAATCTTTCTTTTTTTTTTTTTGATATTATTATTATTATTATTATTATTATTATATTACCTTTTGGACGTTCAATTTACTACTTATACCCCCTGCTTGCAAGCTCTAATTGTGTCTAGACCCAATTTCTTCTGATTGTTGCTTTATTCTTAATTCTAAGTTATTTCCTTTTATCGTTTTGCAGGAATTTCTTGAACAATAGTAGTAGTAGTAGTAGTAGTAGTAATAAATGTAAATAAATATGAAATATCCTTATACTGTCTCGAAGGTTATATGATTCACAATCTAGAGGACCGTAGTCAACATTAGGAAAAATGAAAATATCACAGCGGAAGTGATTAAATACAATATGAGGAATTCAGAAAGTATAATATCAGAATTTAGTATAAATGGAAAGAATTTATACTTGTGAACTATTTATAGATAGCCAACTTATGACATAGTGAAATATGTTAATGAAATTATAGAAACAGATAATGAGTTGTTACAAAATAAAACAGTAGTGAATATTGATACAGCTAAAAACGATTATAAGAATCGAAAATTATAAGTTAACATTGGCAGAAATTGGATATATTAAGTGAGATCAAAGAATATACTAGAGAAGAGTGGAAGGGAGACAGTTAACAAACTCAGATTAGCCATGTGCATACTAAATCGATTAAAATAAAAGACAAGAACCTGAACGTTACTGACCAAAATATGATAGGATGTAAAGTATGCTTCAAGCAACAGTTTCGAGCAATATGTAAAACAAACATATGTTATACTATAAAGGAGGTAAACTCAGAAACAGATAAAATAGTGTAAATTGGAACAGCGATGTAGAAAATAAAAGTATAATGAAGATGTATGAAGACATAAAGAGAACATTTGAAGCAGTGTACTCGGTATGTAAAAAAAATACCGAAACTTCTCTCCAGTAAATGGATTGGATAACTTATGAAATAATAAATATGATAAATAAACGTGATAAACTGTATAAAAAATGTAAAAATAATAAAAACAATATATCTTTATGAGGACAGTATAAACAGATAAGAAACAGAGTAAATAATAAAATAAGAATACAATAGGACAAATTTGTAAAAGACAAATTTAGACAATCTGGGAGCGATTCAGAAAAACGTGGATAAATATAAAGTAAATAATGGGTAAGGAAACACCTCTTGATGCGGATGGAAAAATAGAAAAATATTTCTACAAAAAGAATAGTATTCAAAACGTGAAAGAACGTTTTAATTCGAACGGCATGTAGAAAAAAATTGTGCACAGGTGTGATACTCTTAAAATAAAGTTACTAGAATGTCAGGCACAAGTGAACATGTACATTCTAAAAGTAAAGAAAAAACAAGTCGAAGAAATAATAGACCAACTGATAGTAGAAAAATGATGTGGGAGTGATAATATTAGAATCAAGGACCTGAAGTGCATAAAGACTAAAATCTCCAACGAAATAACACATCTCATTAACAAAACACTAGAAATTGGAGAAATACCAGAAGGATTGAAGACTTCACTAATTAGACCGATATAAAAAAAAAGTACACATAGTGACTATTAAAATTATAGGCCAATTGCAATAATCTATGTGCGCCTGCATGATCTGGTATGGCAAATTTTTAAACAAGTGATACACTTGTGTAATATTATTGCCACCCCGGATCAAGCACGCGGGCAGGAATCAGTATTTTTTTATAACCATACAAGGAATTTAAAAATAAATCAATACTTGGTATTTTGATTTCATTCGATTTATCTGTATCAATCAATCTTCAAAATTTTAATTAAAGTTAATCTTTGATTGATATAAAATCTACAATTCGATTAATTTATCAAGTTAATTGTACATTAGATTGATCGATATAAAATCTACAATTTTGATAAATTTATAACATCGAATGATATCAAATATGAAATATCAAACGATTTATTTTTAAAAGGTGCTTTCCTATCTTGGCCACGTATTGTATAAGAAAAATACTGATTCTCGTTTATGAATTCATATATATATATATATATATATATTTCATTTGGGGTCAAACTCGATCCCTAATCTATCATAGAACCGTTAATATCCAGGAAAAACCTCTAAACATCTAGACTCCAGTTTTCTCTCCACCTATCCACTTTAGAAATGTGAATGTTTTACCGCGTATTTAAAAACTACTAGAACTTTCCCATAAGACATATTTTCCTATCTCAAACTATTTGCGAATTATTGAGAAAAAAATCAATAAGTCGAGAAAATAACAGAATAACACCTTCTGAAATTTTCCGGTTCGGATTCAGATTTTTAAACAGTTTTCACATCTATACGATAGAGTTACTATAAAAAATCAGATTGGCGAAAAACGTTTACATCGTGTGCAATAAATTCGGCGGTAACACAGTATGCATAACAGACACGCGTATAATTAATAAGGTAAGAACGTTTTAAACGGGTCGTATGTCTGACGTGTGTTAGACAAAGACGGTACATACAATGGCTAAACCAAATCGATTACAAATAACATTGCCTATACTAAAAGCATTGTGGAAACGGCTAACCAAAAATCGTTTATATTAAAAATCGAAAACGAAATATTAAGTTCGCGATTTCTCGCTACCAGTTAATCTAGTTGAAATGTACATTATTAGATTTATAATAGACCTCGACCTCTACTTTTCTCTAACGTAAACCTGAACTCGCTATCTATCACACGACCCTTAAAAACGATCCAAAACTCCTAAACCCTTTAACACGCATTTTTATCGATGAGTATTTTGTTTAAAAATACGACTGTACCGTCACTATTTATTTATCGCGAAAAAAGTCGAATTTGAAAAAATTCTCCCCCCCTCTTGACATTTTTGGGTTCAGTTTGAAACTTTTTTCGCAGTTTTTCGCTTTGTACAATAAAGTTTATATAGTTACATCTATATTAGAAGACCGGGCTGTTTGAAAGTTCATACAGCCTCTTGATCAAATTTATGGAATGCCCCTACTTGCACTAATATTATTCGGCGGATATTCATCGCTTCCGAAAATAGGCAAGATACACACTTTAGATGGGTCATAGGATAGAGTTTAATCTCTATAGGGTGAATTTTCGAAAAAGTCGAAGTTTTGAGTTTTCAAAAATCCCCCTGTCCCAAAAATTCGAATTTTGATTTTAGCGACAGGATTCGATTTGTATATTAATTTAAATATATTTTAGCGGTTACATATCGATTTTCGTCACGATCAATAGCCGACTATTAATCGGGCTGTGAAATAAAAAAATTTTTTGGTCGCAACCACGACCACTTGGACCGCCGAAATATCTTAACTAAAAGAGGGGAAAATATTCGACCAATACTCAAAGAAAAATAAAGAAATAACGGGTGTATTTCCAACCATTTCCAACTCCATTTCCTTGTCCAAAGGCCGCGTCCAATGCTATCGCCGATATAGTATATATAATACATATCTATCAATTAAAAGGCTTAAATGTTATTAAAATAAAAGCTCCGAAAATAAGCCTAAACGCAGATTTCAAAATTTGCAAAAGTCTTTAAACCGCAATTCTTTTACGACCTTTTGTCCAAAATGGAAGGTTTGTATATCGAATGAAAGCTCTTGAAGTGTAATTTAAAAAAGGTTATGTATGTTAGTTATATGGGTTTAATAGAAAAGGAGCTATAGGCGCCGGAATTAGAAAACATTTAAGAAAATTTGGTTCCGTCGAACTTTGAACTTTTCTAAAGGTATATCGGATGAAGTTAAGATAGGGTTTATACAAAAGCTAATATATAGTAGAGTAAAAAAGGTTATATCGCTCGATGCTTAACAATAATTTTAGGAAAGCGGATTTAAAGATCGTTTAATGGATTTAAATAGGAATTTTGCAAATTGCAAAAATCTTCAAACTTTGATTTATTCGCTCCCTGTGATCAAAACTGAAGATCTGAACGTCGTTAAAAAAAGGTTACGATCCGCCTTTAAAAAAAGGTTATGTACGATAACAATGTAGGATTAATATAAACGAAGCTATAAGTAGCGGAAGAACGAAAAATATAAAAAATCCTATGTTTATCGAAATTTGGACTTCCCTATAGCCGGTCTGATATATCGGACAGGGTTGAGGTAAAGTTCGAGCGAATGGCAATAATATAGGGTAACGATTTTAAGGTATAAACGTGTTTGAACATTTTGGTCACGGCTACAGCCAATACCGTTCTATATAGACGGCTGAGTGATGCGTCGTTTAAAAGGAAATAGTCTGACTTGATTTCCTCAATGAAGGCGATTTTCTGCTAAATCGCACCTAAAGTAGCGAAACGGACGTTGGAAATTTACAAAAATGTTGCGTTTTTCCCGCGACACACGATAATAGGTCAACTTACTATCCTATATAGAGACTCGGTATATATAATTAAAATTTTCCGATATATGATAAGTTAAAAAAAAGTCGAATACTTTTAGACGTTCGGAGGAATAATTAGACGGCTATTAACAAAAGTTGAAAAAAGGGATAATTTGTTCAAATTTCATTTGAAGGTCGACTTTTTTCGAGACCTGGGTGATAGATAGGGGGTGATATTTATGGCGGAAAATGTTCGTTGGGGCATTTCGAAAATTCTCTTCGGGACCGATTTTTGATTTAGACCTCGGTTTTTTTTGTTATAACGTCCTAAGTAAAAAAAAGTACGATTTTCGGCCGATTGTCAACCCTAAATATTGCGGTAGGTGGAACACAGAGGGTAAGTATATGTACGCGTTAAAATCTGTGTAAGCGACTTAGTCAAACTTGTGAATCTCTGACAGATGTCACAACAATTTACTCGAAAATCGCACCGGTTTCAAGCTCCATTTGTGGTATAAGGGATGGTAAATTTTAAAGGTAGTTTTAGGCTAGATTTGTAGCGACAATTCGGATCAAGAACGTTCTTAAATTCGACGTATATTCTTAATGTTATTAAGCTTGTTAGAGAACATTGCAAATTGTTGATAATATTAAATTAAATATTAATTAAATATTAACATAGAACAGCAGCCGCATTATTATCTCTTGATCTAACATTTCTTTCGTTAATCGATATATATATATATATATATATATATATATATATATATATATATAAAATTTATTTGTTTTTTGTGACAAGATTTAACAACTTGAATTTATACAATTCATATACGTTGAAAATAATAATAGTAATTATTATTATTATTATTATTTTTACAGTAATTATAGTAAACGAATTTTTAAATAATCCGCTTGAAGACGAAACCACGATAATTCCTACTTGAATTTAGATTAATTTTTGATTGTTGTATCATCTGCAATAGTTAGATTCGTTCGTTAATGTACGTAGTGAATTTTCGATGATTTGAATTTTTTATTTCGTACATTTCATTCGATTTTTAAAACCTTTTTCTCTTTATCCAAGTTTCGCTTTTAGCTTTAAATTAAAATACTGAAAACGGATCTCGAAACATCTAAGCTAGAAATGCGAGTCGAATTAAAGAATTATGTTTTCGACTATTATTATACGACAAACATACACATTTATATCGCATTTATTAAGCATATGCGCATATATATATATATATATATATATATATATATATATATATGTATGTATATATATATAGGCAACATTACACCTATATTCTATAACTAGCTATATTACATATACACGTGTGTATATATGTGTGTAAGTTTGTACGCGTTTACATCTATCGGAGATTTCACGAACGTTACGAAATAATTTCATAAATCAAAGTTTTCCGCTTATTTCTGGCTGATACGAGGGCAGCAACGATAATCCCGAACGAAATAGTATAAAAGTTTAAGAAGCGAATAGGAATGTACATACACGCGAATAGACAGAATAAGATATATACATATATCTATAGATAGACGAAGATAGTTAGATGTAGTTACTGGCTTAATAATATATGTAGAACGTTTGTTGTCGTATCTTCTGGTCTCGGTATCTTGGGAACGCTGCTATTGCTTCGTCTGCTCAGTTTTCTGCGAGCTCGAACGTAACCGGAAAATTATTTGGCGGAACAACAACGTTGAAATGAAATTTAATGAGAAACTCTTAAGAAAAGTTAAGTATCTTAAAGAGAGAGATGCTCGTTATATATGTATATTTTTAGATGCGCCTGATATGAATATTATATAGATATATATGAAATAAGACCTTACGAATTAAGTAAGGTAAACGTACATAGGAATGAAGCGTTAGGGGTGGTTCGGATCGGTGTTTAATAGCGGAGTAAAACAGTAGAGCTGAAACAAGCGAGCGTGTTTAATAAAGGATGCCCCAGCCATTAATAATAATCGTGTACAGTTCTAGTATAGAACTGCTTAAAATTGAACTGACAAAGTCGCATCTAATATTCAAAAATGAATATCGGCTGCCTTAAAGACTTTTCGCAATAGTTTTAATAATTTTTTAATCATCATCATTATTTTATCATTATTATTATTATTATTACTATTACCTACTTTAATTGTCGTATTTATTTAATTAATTCCAGACGTTATTTTTCTTTCTCCTTTTTTCCTATACGAATATTTTATTATTTTTCGTCTCTTTTCTTCGCATATTTAATCTGCCTTTCCGATGGAGTATTCGATAATTCAGACAAAGACGTACGATAAAATGGGAAAGTATTAAACAGATGAAAAACTTTATCATACAATCCACATATGTAGGTGCGTCTGTGTGTGTATAATGTTACCTTGCTGAAAACCGAATGAAGATACCAATCGGGGAAAAAAGATGTTACAACTGTGGTTCGTACAAATGCTAAACGTAAACCTTGTATATATATATATATATATATATATATATATATATATATATATATATTTATTATGTGTGTGTATTGGTGATGATGTAACTCGTATGTATAAAGGGATGTAATATAACAATTTAGCTGGTTACTCTAGCGTCAGTTTATATCAAAGTTTAAAATTTAATTAAAGGTGTAGCTCCGTTGCGTTCCGCCGGATAATATTTATTACTTCACTAAAGAACGTCCCGGCTTTTTCAACCGCCAGTCCACAGGAGTCTTTCCAAGTTAGCCTATGACGCAAATTATTGTCTTTTAAAGTATTTTATCCTTTACTTATACATAGCATATATGTATTATATATACATATATATATATATATATATATGTGTATGTGTGTATGTATGAAACTGAACATAATCAACTGATATAGTTCAATCCTATCTAGGTGTACGAGACTAATTAGTTATCGTTATATTAAATGATTTTTTAACGTGCGCGTTGAAATATTTGTAACGTTTTTTTCTTAATTCATCCTGCAAGAATGACGTTAATTTATTAGACTATTGCACGCATACGTTCATTTTTTCGTAATAACTTAGCTCCTGACAAAAGTTATCAATAAATTATTTTCAAAATGATACCAACATCAATGTAGTCATACAACATATAAATCTCTGGTACAATGGGTTGTTACTTAAATTGCGACAAATTCTCAACGAAGATATTTATCTACTTGTCTGAACGCTCGTGCGTTGTCAGAATAAACGACTCGTTTTGTGAAGCATATACAATCAGATCGTCAGTATCTTCAGACATTTTGCTGGTCCGTTATTGTATTCTATTTATACTGCGGACATGCCAACCTCTTATGTGACGTTGCTAGTCACATTCGCCGATAATATAGCGATACTCGCGGATAATACGAATATTACATATGCAAACGCTGTTGTTCAAAATCACCTGAATCGATTAGAAAAATAGGAAGACCTTTGGCGTATATCATTTAATCCAACTAATTGTCGACGCACATTGTATTCACCAACAAACAGATAAAGTGTCCAAATCCGACATTTGGTAGCTCGCTAAATTCCACAAATTTCTCTACCTCAGAATGCTGTGGATAAACAGGCATGATCATGTGGAAAGTACGAGAGAAAATCTATAATGACTTATGACCGGCTGTTAGGACGAAAATCATTTCTAACCTGGCCGTAAAGCGGAATGTCTATTTATCGGTTGTCCGGTATGGAGATATGGAATTTCTCTACCTTAGAATGCTTGTGGATAAACGTTTAACAAGGCATGATCATGTGGAAAGTACGAGAGAAAATCTATAATGACTTATGACCGGCTGTTAGGACGAAAATCATTTCTAACCTGGCCGTAAAGCGGAATGTTTATTTATCGGTTGTCCGGTATGGAGATATGGGAATTAAATGGGATTACGAGACTAACGCAACATCAGACCAGAATTCCACGTTCAATTATGTCTAACGACGCATACGGACTTGAACGAGGCGAGATATAATTTGTTATATAATCGGTATATAAGATGAATAATGTTGCACTAAGTGCAGAACTTTGTGGAACACCGTTTTCGGTCTGAACTGGTGTTGATTTTGACAAACCGATCTTAACTTGAAACATTAAGCTGTGTAAATAGTTTCCTAAATTACCGGATATATCGGCGGACTTATTGTTATTAACGGTCCATGTCGTCGCAGGCGTTCAAATGCAATTTTTCAGATCAAACAATACAGCCTACGAGTTTGTTGTGGTATATGGCTAATATCCGCCCCCTGCAAAGCAGATCTCGTCTTACTCACAACAGCTAGCAAAGGAAAAGGAGATTGTTATTTTGAAAAGAGAAATAAGAGGCGTCTATTGACCATTTTCTCATTGAAAGGACACTCAGAAGAAATATCGTTAGTCTATAATTATCTGGAAGGAAGGGATTTTTATTGAATTTTAATATTTTAATTACTATTGCTAAATTTAAGCTTTCGGGTATGATGCTGGATCTCCATATTTGGTCATATAAATTTAAAAGAAATATTTTTGCATGAAGTGCAAGGCATTTCAACATATGAAGATGTACTTAGTCTGGACCGGATGCAGTGTTTGGTGTATGTAGGTTGAGCTGAAAGTTTAACCCTGAAATAGTAAGGTCAGAGGTGTATGCTGCAGTAAGATCTTGTGGGAAATCTACTTGATATTTTTCAACTACTGATTTTGTGTCAAGAAAATCAGCTGAATATCTCTCAAGGATGAAGATTGGCTTGCAAAGTGATGAGCAAGAAAATTGGCTACGTAATTTGCATCAAAAGTAGTTTTTCCATCTATGTTCAATGACATAGGAGTAGGTATGGAATTTACACCATTGAGTGTTTTTATTTTGAACCACATATAATGACTTGATCCAGACTGTGAAATAAAACAAACAAAATTATGCCAGAATTCACTTTTTTTTTTTATTTGGCGAGGTTATGCGCTGTAGTATGCGATTTTTTAAAATCAGTTAGGTCATTGATTGACTATGAGTGTTTATATTTCCTGAATGCACGTTTGTATTGTTGAATTGCTACAGCTATTTATTTGCACCACCAACCATTGGGCCCTTGATGAACGGAGTAGATTTAGGTATAGTTTAGCAAAACAAAATAAAATCGAAGTTAATCACCAAAAAATTTATTACATAAACACAAACACGAACACGAAGCTTTTCGACTATCAAGTCATTTTCAAGCTATTGATTAGCTTGAAAATGACTTCATAGTCGAAAAGCTTCGTGTTCGTGTTTGTGTTTATGTAATAAATTTTTTAGTGATTAACTTCGATTTTATTTTGTTTTGCTAAATTCATAAAATCACTACTCTCCAATACATCAACATTTAGATATAGTTTCAGCAGCTTTAAAGATTGCCTCAGGGAATACGTTCAAATTATATTCTATCCAGCTAAGTGATTGCTAGGTACTTCGACAGTATTTGTGTTATATTTCCAGTCTACTTTATGAAAAAGAAAATGTGTTGTTTATATTATTTGTGTAGTTTCAATGTTACGCTTTGTACAGTTGAATCACTAGAACACAAGTCATCAAACACTGAAGAACTGACGGTAGGGTGTAGAGAAAGTGAAACGAGGTCAAGATCTATAGCGGAGAATGTATTCTATGACAAATTAAAATGTGTGCGGCTTGATGCGAATAGAGTGGCAAAATTGTTAAATAGTATGACATCATTGATGATGTGTCTGTGTTTGTTGGTGAATAATGCCGCCCAGGGAAGAGAGTGATCATTAAAGTTCTCGAGAATAATAATGGGTGATATGAGTTTTGTAAGTATTAACTGAATTTCATGGTTGCTATTAAGAGAGTTTGGGGTAAGTTGCAAATGGTGATACTCAGGTATGGTGTATAGGGTAAGTGAATAGGGACTGCCTGGTAATGATGTATTTATATTGACTTAATTACAAGGAATTGAAGAATGAATTACGGTTGATAGCCTTGATTCCATGGGAGTTGTATGCCTGAAAATGTTGTAGTTCTTTATTTGTGGATTATCTGAAGATAGGTTTCCTGTAAGCATATGATTGCGTGGGAATGCGATGATATTAGTGCTTAACCTTCCAGTATACACGCGCGCGGACTGGTACTCCGCAGGTATCTATACACGTGTGTAATGTGGAGAATAGTACTGTTGGAGGGGTCTGCTCACGTATAGCTGCCTAGCCTGAAGCGATCAGTTTGGTTTCTTCTTTGTGAATGATTGGCTGCTTTTGTTCATTGTTTATAACAATTTACGGAGCAGCAGTCCGCAGCGTGTGTTTGTGTATTAAAAGTTGCATTAACCTTTTTCGTAAATAACTTGTCGATTTTTTAGTTTAATTGTTGTGTTTTGTGTTTACACATCTTCTTTATTTTTTCTTTTTATTTCGCTATTTTTTAAATTTTTTTTGCTTTTTATTTTTTGATAATGGGCGAGTACGAAAGACAACAAGCGCGATTATTGAAGCTCATGGAAGAGTCATCAAGAGGAAGGTGAAATAGCTGAAATGGAATGCGACGATCTGTCTGATAATGATGAGGAGGAAGTGATAGAAGAGAGTGATCATAACAGCGAGTCAGAGCAGAATGTGTCAGATGAAGAGGTTATCGAACAGACTTCAAATTTGTGTTATCTTGGAAAAGACAATAGTACCAAGTGGAACAAATAACCTTTTAGAAAAAATACGAGAACTAGGTCGGAAAATCTCATAAAGCTTTTCCCAGGTCCCAAACCAGCAACACGCAATCTAAAATCTATTTTCGAAATATAGCAATATTTCATCGACAAAGAACTGATTGAAATTATAGTTGAACACACCAACAAGCATATCGAAAGTGTTTGTAGTAATTATAGTAGTGGTAGAGATGCTAATCCTACTGATATCACTGAAATTCAAGCACTTATTGGACTGTTGTACTTAGCAGGAGTACTGAAGTCTAATCGTTTGAATGTAGATGAACTGTGGAGTACTAAGGGAACAGGAGTTGAAATTTTTCGATTAGCCATGAGCAAAAATAGATTTTTATTCCTTCTTCAAAATCTCAGATTCGATGATAAAATGACTCGACCAGAAATGAAAAAAATAGATATTTGTTTGAATTATTTGTTAATAAATGTAAAACTGCCTACACGCCTTCCGAATTTGTCACTATTGATGAAAAGTTAGAGGCATTCAGTGGACCTCACGCTGTTGACAATGTAGCATCAGCAGTTGTAATGAGAATGTGCGAACCTATAAAAGAAACAAAAAGGCACGTTACATGTGATAACTGGTTCACGGGAATTGACTCGATACACCGTCTTCTCCGAGAATTCAAGCTTACATATTTGGGAACTATCCGCAAAAAATAGGCGCAAGTTACCAATTAAATTCAGTTGTCCCATATCCCATGGGCAGACCAATTTTTTCAAGTATGTTCGCTTTTAAAAAAAATTTAACTCTCGTTTTTTATATACCAAGACGGTCAAAAAATCTTCTACTGGTCTCCAGTTTACATCATGATGATAATATAGATGCAGACAGTGGAAAACCAGAAATGATCTTGGATTACAATGCTTGGAGAGGTGGAGTTGATTGTGTGGATAAATTATGTGCGAGTTATAATTGTGCCCGTAATACTAGGAAATGGTCAATGGTAATTTTTTATTCTATATTGAATATTGCCGGTATAAATTCTATGGTGGTCTATTTCGATAATAACAAAGAAATTCATATACAAAGGCGGCAATACCTTCAACAATTATCTTTCCATGTAATAGAAGCGCACCTTAAGACAAGATCGCAGGTAACAAATATACCAAGAACGATAAAGGAAAGGATTCGAGAATTGACTGGAGAACCTACACCTGAAGTAGCAACACAAAATGCGCCTCCTAGTAGAGGACGCTGTGTTTATTGTGATCGGAAGAAAAACAGACCAACAAAAATTTATTGCAAAAAATGTGGAAAATTCATGTGTGGAGAACATACTTTACATATCCGCCCCGAATGTTACGAAGATCAGATTGAAAATAATTTATAAGTACGTAACTTTTATTTGTACATAATTAATAAGAAATTTTATTTTACGTAGGATTAAGTAGGTAAATCAAATCAAATCAAATCAAATTTTATTTTATAGCAATAAAGTATTACACCCGGTAAATCATAATGGAATAAATACAATAATAAGAAAATGGAAGTAGAAGAAATAATTCAAATAAACGATACATTGGTCCGTACTTCCGACTCTTTTCATACACTACCGCAGTGTAAACATAGAATCCATAAACGTGTGTATTCACGTGTACATAAAATATACATAAATATTTACACAATATACACACATTAATCATATTTCAAAGTGCCCGCTAATGCGCATAAGTTGCAGCGGATTTTGTTTGAAAATAATATAATACATTTAAAAAAATATATATATAAAGACGAAAACCGAATTGCTATAACGCGAAAATAATAATAGTAATCAATATATATACATATGTACGTATACACATAAATAAGAATAAACTTTCTCGTAATATTCACTTAAAACATCCTTTAAAACTCTAACCATTTACATCCAATTCATCCGAATTCACTCGCTCTCACACATACATTACA
Organism: Coronaproctus castanopsis; assembly: GCA_032883995.1. Taxonomy (NCBI): domain Eukaryota; kingdom Metazoa; phylum Arthropoda; class Insecta; order Hemiptera; family Monophlebidae; genus Coronaproctus; species Coronaproctus castanopsis. Next base: position 232,856,571 of record CM065053.1, on the reverse strand, counting down.
CACAAATATTCCCAATATTCGTAAATATAAACACATATGGCTCACACTATACTTTAACCACACACACACACGCCCGCATATCCTGTCAATTAAAATGTTACAAAGGAAACAATTCGGTTGTAAACTATTTAATTATAATTTAAATAGGTTACTTATTTAAAACATACGCTACCAAATACTTTCGTCGTCGTTTATAATTTTTAATCGATTCCTTTACCACATATGGGATAGCGAATTAAATAGCGTGGCTCCTGCATAGATTGTATTCGTGAATGGAATTTATTGAATTTTGGAATCTTCACTCTCTCATCAGCTGATAATCTTGTTATACCTGCGTGAATATTTACGTCAAATCTTTTACGATTTTTACTTACAAAACAAAAAAGTTCAACTTCGTACAATTGCCGCACATTTAGAAGAGAATCTTTTTCGTTCTTATCTTTGCCAAATTTTATCGATTTAAATAGCGCGTTTTGTATTAGTTAAAGGCCGAATATGATAATTCACTGCACCACCCCATTGCACGATACCATAAAACTGGTTGATAGAATGCCAAATACAATCTGCGAAGATGGATTTTCGAGAAATATTGGGTTAAATAATAAAAAAGATAATTTAATTTTCGTATTTACATTAAATAGTAATAATCGGTAAAAGTGGTTACGTATTATTAGGTATTATTTATTCATGTTAGTACGGACAGTAAAAATTGATTGTAATCTACGATTATTAAAATGGATTAAAATATGTATTATTATATATAATTTATCATCTTTTAACAATGGAGGACCGGAAATCTGTAATGCGCGTTCCTAATTGTATGTGGAATATTATGCGGATTGTGAGTCCGCAGCGAGTACTCATGGTTGAAAGCGCGTGTGCTCGAAGGTTAAGTCCGCACTTGGTGTTATGCCTCTGCAGTTCCACTGCGTTATTACATTTTTAGACATACTTTTTATTTGCGTTAATGTTTTCATTTATAATTAGCACTTTATTATTGATTTGAACGGTCATGATTTATTCATCTATGACACGGGCATTTGTCTCGCTTGTGATATTTTCCACAATTCTGTTGCTAAGATGTTTTAAAATGCGGGGGCATCTGTTTTTTATAATCATGCCATTTAGGTATGGTTTAGCCTGTAATATCATGTGAATTAAATCCTCTTTATCGCTGGTGTATTCATGAGTAAAGCGTAAATAAATTATATCGCTCATTGTCGAACAATTGTTTTGATTTTTTCAGTTATTTCTTTCACAGGTGCGATCTTTAGGGAAGAATTAGATTTGACAGCGGATATGATAGTATTGGAAATGAGTGATTGGGTTGATAGGGACCTGGAATTTAAGAATCTTTTTTTTTTTTTTTTTTTATTTTGATGGGTTACTTTACTATCTGTATGTGAGAGGGCATGTTAATTGTTTTGGGAGTCTGACTGTGTTATTGAAAGAGGTGAGTCTGGTATTGGTCGGTGTGGTCGTTTTGCGATCAGATTGAATTGTAAATTTTGTGATGTGGTTGATAGCTGTAATGGTTGGGATTTTTAAATCACTAAATATACATTAATAATAGTGAACGCAAATTTATTTCTAAGGACGTAATTTCGAAATACGTTTGAAATAAAAAAATGCGTTTAAGAAATTTTAACACGAATTTCATGGAAAATTTAAAGAAAGTTATTAGATATTTTTTTAAATTATCGTATACGATATTGAATTGTAATTCGAAGGATAACTTTCGTATTCTTGATAATAGAATAATTAATTCATCAATCAATATCGAGTTAATAATAATAATAATAATAATAAATATCTAAACGATCATTTTTTCATTTTTTTAAAAATTCTGCCCATAAATACGCCGACGTCATCAGCAGCGAGGTGGCAATCGATAACGCTAGAGCAGCCTTAAATCGTTTCAACATCATTCGGGTAATTCCCGACTGACTCGACGGATTAGGTAAGTCGTTACACGTTAATGGGATACTGTCATCAAAGTATTCCGAATTTAAATCACGGCATACGTTAATATCCGATCGTTCGTGGTCGTGGTGGTTTTCCGAGTCGTTAATTACCGGGACGATTCTAATCCGGCCGTTTACTATCAAATTTTCAGCCGATGAACCAAACCGTTCGATGTTAATGTCGATATTGATGTCGTCCGTTAGCACGGAGTTTCGGTTCGTCGTAGCAGCCATTTGTCGTTTCGTTATTTCGATTTTCACCGACATTTACAATTAGTAAATTTTAGCCGCGTTCGAACTTAAACTCTTTTTATTATTTACATTAGACAGAAAACTAGTCTTGAAGATTTACGATCGATATATATAGTACTTTAGCTTCGTTTATTACGATTTCCTTGCACTATTTAATTTTTACTTAGCAATAATTACAAACAGTACAATATTTCAGTCTGTATTGGTTCGGTGCTTACCATTTGACGATTGGATTGACAAAGAAATAACAAAAAGAATTACCGCAGCATGGAACAAATTTTAAAATGAATTCAATAAACAAATAGAAGCTATTAACCTAAAATTAAAAGTTAGTATTCTGAAGAAGTGCATCGTTGCAGTTTTGCTGTACGGCTGTTAAACGTGGACTAGGAAAGCAGCACATGTTGATAAAATTAGTCATGTACAGAGAGCAGCGGAGAGATATGTACACGGAATTTTAACCGAATTCGTTTGGCATAAAATCAAAATGAGAGACATTACGAAGATGGCAGTGTGCCTCAAATGGAACTGGGCTGATTACATGATTCGTCGGGATGGTTTGGCCGTAAATGTAAACAAATGGATTCCAGATTACAATAAAAGAAGTGTGGGTAGACGACCGTTAAGATGGGCTCGGATAGAACGGAATGGAAGAAAATTTTTCATTTATACGGTGTTCAAAAAGATGTCTAACCATTATTAATTATAGGTGTCTGATATGCATGTTTGTTAGTATATTTATGGGTGGGAGGCCTTCGACCGGATATTTGGCGAATTAAAGACTATTAATTTTATTTATTTTTAAAATAAAAGGTTTTATATTTTTGATAAGGGAAGCTAGTGTATATAATGCATAAAAACTTTTTTCTTCTATAAATTAGAAATTATTGTATTTTCTCAGAGAATTGATTTTGTTGAACATCTATGTAATGTTTATCTATTTATCTATCTATATATCTATCTATCTATCTATATATATATATATATATATATATATATATATATATATATATATATATATATATATATATATATATATATATATATTACAAGAATCCTCGTATATTATCTATTATTAATTTCAAAGATAAAAAAAATACAGTGTTTATAAAAAATTGTTTATTGTATAAATAAATTAAAATATTATAAATTGCATGTACGTTAATAATTTTAGTTATGCTATATATTTATATATATTATCGGCGAATCAATAACATAACATTTTATTTAAATAATATATATATATATTTATAAAACTAACCAGGTTTGTAATGACTCACCAACCATTTTTCTTCTTTTAATTTTGTTCTGATAACCGTCTTGATAAAAAACTAATAACTGAACTCTTGAACTGAAATAACTAAACTAAACTAAAAATGAACAACCATCCACTTTTAAACCTTTTTCTTGAGCCTTGTTAAAACAAAAATTCCTCGATTGGCTAAATTTTTTCAAATCAAATCAAATATATTTAATCCGTTACAGTTTTACAAATGAAGTATGTTTAAATCTAACTGCCTATGCGCAAACATTGCGCGAATGGCAGAGTACAATTGATATATTATATCGGTGTTATTCATGCTCAACTAGGTCGCGTTCCCACACGCGCACATGCTATAAAGAGAGAAACCGCATCGCGAGTTTATTACAACCGTATAAAGAATAAATATATCTCGTGTAAAAAATAAAAATAAAATAATCGACTTGATACATAATAAACGACACGTTAATCTAACTAACTCACACATACACACACACCTAAAACATTCATATAACACACATAACTTTGTAAAATATTGTTTGCTTCTTACATTTGTTGAAACGTATAAATTATAAGATACTCGTATAGACACGCATACCATATACACACACATATATAAATGTAGCAACTTATAAATATATTAATTGATACATGATATGCAAGTATAAACACACTATAAATTACACACATGCCTATCGATGTTGATGTGTAAATACACGTAAAACGAAACCAGCTTTACCTAATTAAGAAATACTCTAAATAAAACGCAACTTCCTATTTTGAAACTAGACGAGTCCGTCTTCTCTGAACGTTGTATGCAAGACATTGGTGTTGTATTCTACTAAAGCAGTCTACTACTTGTTTGCTTGTTTCTATTTTTTATGTATCGTGCCAAGGGCTTACGACGTGCGATACTGCTGTTTTTACCCTAAGGGCAAATTTAAACAATAAATTTTGCAATACTTGAAGTGGTCTAATATGTTGCTTAGCTGCCCCCTCCAGTGTATAATTCCATAACTAAGAGTAGGCTGATACAAAGCGAAATATAAGCGTTTAAGGTGTTCAGCAGAGAAGTATTGTTTTAAGTAGTAAAAAAGATAATTCAATTTTCTTAATTTTTTATCCAGGCACAATGTATGTTTATTCCAAGTCAGCTTGCAGTCAAAGTGTATGCCTAAATATTTTACCTCATAAGCTCTTTTTAGCTCGGTTTCATTATTGAGTGTAAGTTTCGTGTCACCCCACAACTTAGGAGACTGATGATCATATACTAGATATTTAGTTTTCTTTTCATTCACAATCAGACGATTTTGTCTAAACCATTCTGCAACTATATTAATATCAGTTTGTGCCATATTCTGCAATATATTCGAGTAGCGAGAAGTAACCACAAGCACGGTGTCGTCAGCATAGCTAAATATTTTCCCTGTAACATTGACATCACACAAGTCATTTATATATATTAAAAATAGATAGGGACCTAACACGCTTCCCTGCGGTACCCCGAAAGTTTGGGTTACACTTTCACTCTGAATATGCTTCACTTTTGTGACGTAACGCCTATTTACTAAATAAGTTTTAAACCAGTTGTACATATTTCCTCTTATTTCACAAGCATACAGTTTTCTCAACAAAATATCATGATCTAAGGTGTCGAAAGCTTTACATAAGTCAAAATATACAGCAATAGCAGAGTGCCCGTTCTCAACATTTTCACTGATATACTTTACATGTTGAAAAATTGCATTATCAGTTCCCTTGTTAGGCAAAAATCCATATTGATTTAGACTAAAGTATTTTAGTTTTTGCAGATAGTTTAAAATAATCTTCTTTACACATTTCTCAAATATTTTGGAAATTGTAGAAAGTATACAAATGGTCTATAATTTGCAACGTTACGTTTATCACCATTTTTATATATTGGTGTGATAATACCTAATTTTAATATTTCCGGAAATTTTCCTGTAATTACTGATTCATTGAATAAAAACGTGGGTGGTTGTACGAAGAAATACTTGTTCTCTTTAATTAAATTAATGGATATTTTGTCAAACCCAAAGGAAAACTTATTTGGCAGTGATTGGATTGAGTGTAGTATATCATCATTCGAGAATTCTATAAAGCCAAAGGAGCTAGTTGTTGTACGAGCCGCCGATCTGATGTTTGTAAGCTGTTCATCACTGATAGAAATGCGGTTATTTAATAGGTTAATTACGGAGTCATGAAAGTATTCGTTAAATACTTCAGCGATTTGTTTTTCATTTCCTTCTACCTTCACCACCCTGTCGTCCACCTTCACTTCTTTCAGAGTTTCGTTCATTTTACCACTTACACGGTTTACAATGGCCCAATAATTTTTTTGTTTATGTTTACAGACATCTAAAAGACTACTGTAATATCCTTGCTTCGCTTTCCTTACTGCTTTTTGTACAATTTTGGACGCTATTTTATATTTACTGGCTATGACTAGATTGGTTGGGGAAATTTTTATCAGTTTATATAACTTATGCTTTTCTTGTGTTAAGAGAATAATTTCATCAGTAATCCAATCTGACCTTCTGCGAATCATTTTACCTTTCTTGGGTTTCCTACAGGAATCGATAATATTGCTAATCTTGAGGATGAACCATTCAAATTTTTCATCTACAGCGGCTTTACTGACGTACATGTATGTAAGATTTAACCTTGATAAGAGTTCTTGAAACACCTTTCTATCAAAATAATAACCATTAATACCTTGAACTTGTTGTTTCAATGTAGTTGTTATTGCGGTTAATATACCACGATGGTGAGAAAAATCTATTTCTAATAAATCACATTGCGACGCAAGATTTATGCCAGCACTGTCTATATCGCGAACGAACACGTGATCTAAACAGGACCCATAACTATTGTCCCGTACCACAAAGGTTCCTTTGTTCATAAGGCTTCTAAATCCTCGTGAATACATAACATTACAATAATTGTTGCTTTTTCTGTTATCCAGTATATTGATGTTCATGTCTCCTGTCACAATCGCTAAATTGTTACAAGTGTCTAATAGCATATCTAAATCCTCCAGAAAATCTCGAACTTTGGATTTTCAAAATCTGTATATAACAATTATAGATAAATTTGTACTATTCTCCAGGCACAACTGCGCGTGTATAACGTTTCCACTGGCGATTTGTAATTGTGTACGCTGATACTGCAAATTTTGTTTAATATAGGCTATAACACCACCAGATCTCTCACCCTCTCGACACTGTGCTTCCAAAGTATAACCAGGGATATGGTAGCGAGGAATTTCATCATCATGCAGCCACGTCTCAGTTAATAAAATTATATCACAATCTACTCCGGCAGTCCTCAGAAAAATTAAAAATTCATCACAATGTTTACGTAAACTTGTGATATTAAACGTTAACATATTCAAAGTAAAGGGCTTTACATCAGTCATCGTGTAATAAAATTCACTGTCACACTATGGGTAGGTCATTTAAAATGCTGATTACATATGGTAAACAGGAGAAGCGTCGTGCACCTTACACATCCTCCCCATACACACATGTACGCGTATGTACATGTAATACATGCAAATATTTTGAAGCTATATTCGGACATATTCACACAAGCATAATCACAATTTACAAATGTATCGAACGTAGGTAAAACAAAACTTAAACATAGCGCAAACAAATACTCACACGGGTTTTTGTCAACTACACATACATACCATATAATCATACATACCATATAATCATACATACCCATACACACGCAGACCATGCATACATAGATAATAAAGATTCGTATTGGTAAAAAAGAAAGAAATATAAGGTTAAACCATGCGGTCGACGTCGTCCTTACTGGCGATGTGCAGTGGCCTACCAGCTTCATTCCTCTTTACGAATATTTTACCTCGTTTTACCCAGGTGTATGTATAGTTTAAACTTCTAGCTTTCTGCTTTGCTAGCCATAAAAGTTCACGGTTATACCGTGATAGGTTTTCATTAATATATATATATGGTTGTTACAATTCGAACCAGTAACCTCGGCGTTAGTAATAATTACATGTTTTCTTTTTTCTAAGATCCTATCGGCCAGATTTCTAGAGACTTTAACAATAATCGGCTTAGGTAAGTTGGTGCGCTTTGACGGTACACGATGAGCCGCCGATATATCGTCCTCTTTAATGTCAACTCCTAGTTTTTGACCAATTTTGACAACCATTTCCGATATGTTTTCATTACATATTTCGGACACACCGTGCACCTCAAAATTCTCCCGGCGTCCATACTGTTCCAGTTGATGGACTAAAGTAGTTAGCTCCTTAATTTGAGCATCCTTTTGTCTCGTTTCTTTTGTTAACTCGGTCACATGCGTTTTCAATTGTTTTATTTCATCCGTTAATTGTTGATTTTGTTTCGCCATATCGTCGTACTTATTGCATAAGAAGTCCAATGATTTTCGAATTTCTATTATTTCGGTCTTAAGCATCGCTGCATCGAATGGAGTCTCCTCCATTGTTAAGGAATCGACACATCCGAGATATCCGTATTTGTCGAATCGTGTTTACTTTTCTTCTTACTTATAGATTTAGAATTACTACTACCGCTATGTTGTCGTTTGGCTTGGTTTTTAGCGATTTTATTTTTTTTTTTCTTTTTTCTTCACATCTAGAACTGACTAATAATAGTAATTTACTAGATAGTAGTGATGACAGGATCATGATTATCAAGATCAGCCCATCAGCACGATCTCGATTTTATTAATTGAATCATTTACACCAGATCAACAACGTTTCTCCTTTTCAATCTCTTGCGTCCTACTGGTTGATGTAATAAGGTTTAGTGCAAGAACGTTTTCATGTCCTTCCAGTCTCGACAAATGATTGGCGGCAGCTAATTTTATTTCTTCTGTAACGTACTTGATTTGTAAATCTTGATGTAACGTATAATTGGATACATACCAATGTGCTCCCACCAGCGACATCAGCGTCTTGTTTTGGTAGCGTTGAATTCTACTAATATTACTTTTGGACGCACATCCCCATAGTTCGGCTGCGTACAACCATATTGGTTTTAGTACCATGCGATATACCAACACTTTGTTTGTAAGCTGTAATTGAGAGCGCGGTCCAAGCAGCCAATGGAGTTGCTTTGTTTTTAGATTGAGTTCTGTTAATTTGGTTTTAATATGCTGCAGCCATGTAAGTGTTTCATCTAGGTGTACTCCAAGATATTTAACAGATGAACGTGTGTTTATTTGTTTGCTATTTATAGTTATATGGTAATTATTACGTTCAATTTTCTTCTTTGTGAAAATGATGTGACTGCTTTTATTTTCATTTATTGAAATTTTCCACTTATTCAACCATGTCAGGATATTATTTAAATTATTTTGTAGATTTTCTGTGGATTTTGTGGGTTCGCATGTGTTGACATAATTGCCATATCATCAGCATCTGGCATATCATAGGTAAACAGTAGATACAATAGTGGACCGAGTACACTTCCCTGCGGTACACCGGCCTCGATTTTTTGTATTTGTGATTCAGTTCCGTTTACTACCACTCGGAAATACCTGTCAGTTAAATAAGATTTCAAGATATTGGAATACTGAGTCGGCAATAGTTTTTTACACTTGTAAAGAATTCCCGGATGCCAAACTTTGTCAAAAGCCTGATGCACACCAAGGAAGGCAGCCGAGGTTACTGTTTTATTTTGAAACGTTTCTTCAATCTTGTTAACCAGTCGGTGCACTTGTTGCACGGTTGAGTGGCCAGCTCGAAAACCAAATTGATGATTCGGAATTATATCTTTCCTGCTTAAGCACGTATGTATTCTTTTTTCCAGAAGTTTTTCAAGTACTTTAGCTAAAATTGAAAGGAGTGAAATCGGCCGATAAGAGGAGACATTTTGTGAAGGTTTACCCGGTTTTAGGACCATTGTTACATTAGCAAATTTCCACAATATTGGGACATATTGAATTCGTAAAATAGCGTTAAAAATATAGGTTAGCATAACTAACGCTTTTCTTGGTAATTCTTTTAAAATACGTCCAGTTATGAGATCATAACCGGGTGAATTCTTATTGCTTAACTTCTTTATTATCCCATTATAATTTCTCATGGGGAAGTTAGGTTGATTTTATTTGTTGAACTATTAGGAGATTGTTTTAAGTAGTCATGAACTTCATTGACGGTACTTTCGGCATCGAGGTAATATATATACACACGTAAAAATATAGAGATTACTAAAACGAAGTCAACTTACCGTTGATAGGATCACGTATAGGACAAATATAGAGATTACTAAATCGAAGTCAGCATACCGTTGATAAGATAACGACGCGCTGCCTACTACGAGGACGAAAGATAAAGTAATACGATATGAACTCTTTCAACGCACTTAAAACAACAGAACACCAGACGATAATAAAAATTAATTTCACTGGCTGTATTTTTATTAACTAAAATTAAACTATTATTATTGTATAATAATAGTTTGTCCACTACAAATCCAGTCTGGTTTTACTATAATAATAATAATATATTTTACTTTAATTAAATAAATAATTATATATATATATATATTTTTTTATTATATTGATTAAATTAAATATTATTTTTTCACTTCCAATTTAAACAATTTAAATTTATTATGACGTGAACATACGAGGATCGTCGTAATATATATATATATATATATATATATATATATATATGTGTGTGTGTGTGTGTGTAATAGGGTCAAGTTGGGCTAATCCGAATTCCATAATAGTAAGTGATCAGTAAAAAATTGAAAAAAGTTGTCAAAAAATAAGCATGTATGTAGGAAAATAAAATAAAATTGCATAATCTAACAAATGAACAAATGCACATAAAGTTTTTTTTAAAGAATTCGATCAATTCTAGGGTATATGATAAAATGTAACTGATTAGTGATCGAAATATGTAATCGTCGCTTGTACTTTTAAAAAAAACTACGTTTTAATTCTTCAATAGGTCGCACTATTTCGGCCGCACTAGTAATAGGGGGGGGGGGGTCCTTTTGCTACCTTGTTTATCTTTGTCGAGTGCTTGAACGATAATATCAGCATTAGTACACACTCCAACATCTTTGTCTACGTTAGTCCTCAGTCCTCATAAGAGATAACAAGTTGTGACATTACATCTTGCCACACGTCAACTGACAACAGAGCTTCAATAACTGTAATTTTGTCAGCGCTCTCAGAGTGGGCTCAATTTTCAACGCCAAATGTCCAAGCTTGCTTCCACATGTGTGAGACTTGAAGAATATTAAGATTCATTTTGAGGACCGTAAAATTTCTGATAAGAATATTCTCGACAAATAAGTGTCTGCGGAAATGTTTTTGCTTTTGTATTAACAGACAGAATAATGTCGTGCCAATTGAAAAGTATCACCTTAACATTTTCCACGCTGAATGTAATGTGGGCGGTGCACTTGTTGAAACACGGTAAAACTTTTCTTTTATTCATATTCAAAAATCGTTATCTTAAAAAGAGCACGTATTTCTCGAAGCGATCGGTCGAGGCTGGATTTAAAAAGAAAACAGCCCCGTCGACATTTAAAATATTTCTGCTGGGTTCCTAGATTATTTCTTCGCAGTTTTTCTTTCATCGTTGTTCAGTAACAGAACCACTTTTAGGCAGATTTGAAAGATATTTTATTTCGTTCTTCCGAACTGTCTAACCTTCTAGTGCTAACTTTGAATACCCGATTCAGCAGCAAAGAGTTCAGCTTTTTTACATTGTTCGCGTGTATGCGCGTGTATATACCTATTTATTTTCTGCCGTATCAGCTTATTTTCTTTTCTTTTATTTTGAATTTTTGTTCCGTTTGATTGCCTCCGATTACTTTTTTTTACTCAATTTTCCATTTCTCCAATCGCCGCTTCGGCTAATGTCGTTTATATAACACGAGAAAGATAACAAATATGTACACGCCGTAATTTCAACGCATTATATAAAACCGTTCGTTTTGTGTTTTTAATTTAAATAGTTCGCCGTCTAAAAACTGGAAATATGCATTCTGAATCGATATGCCGAGCGGATGTTGGGAAGGGTGGAAATACGTAAAGAAGTATCGAAGAAATTTGAGTGAGAATATATTGTGCAAATATTTTATAGTTGGTCATTTTGAAGATTAAAGGAATACACACGTTTTGTAGCTTCGAAGAAGGCGCGAGAAAAGAAACCGTCACGCCAAATGTACAGAGGGAAGGATAGAAATGCGTGGAAAAACAACTATTGTGCAGATATTCTACATGATCAGTTTTTGTGGTTGACCAATTAAAATATGAAAGGAATGCATTCTATAGTTTCAAAGAGTGCACCGGAAAAGGAAACGGTGGGCCGTGTGGGTAGAGAGAAGGATGGAAATGCATAGAGAAGTAAGGAAGAAATATTTGAGTAAGAAGAAATGACTATGTTGCAAATAATTTCAATATATTCAGTCGATCGGGCCAGTTCAAAGATGAAAATAATAATAATAGCGATAATAACGATTTAAAAAAAAAAAAAAAGTTTTTATAGAATTAATCTCGCGTAAAAAAGAATTATATAATAAAACAGGATGATCGGTATTTTTAAAAATAATAATAATTATTATTATTAATAACGCGATTTAAAAAAATTTGATAAAATTTTTTAATTTATTTTTCATAATTGGTTTATTGGGAAAAAAAAGAACCATATCATATAGGCTGAACGATACTCCTATTCTCGATAAAGTTTATTCGCTCGGTGGTTTTTCCGAAGCTTTTTGTTTGAACGTTTGTGTTCTTTTAATTTTCTATTCTTCGGGGCGGTCGGTTATTTACTTTGCAATGTTTTTTTTTTTTTGCTCCATCGTCGCGGATATCCAAGGACATCTTTTAGACGGATAAATTTAATCCAATTCGAGGTAAATTTATAAAAAGAAGAACTTTATTAAAGTAGCTAATTGAAAATAGTCTGACAAAAAACGACGAACCGACGATGAAATAATAGAAAAAAAAAAACCTGAACTTTCTTAATTGTAATCCTTATCGACGGTCTACCGATCGACAAAGAAAAAAGATGGAAACGGAATAAATTTTCACGACAGTTTTCTATAAAACCCGGGAACGTATTCCGCGCGGGAAACGGGGAATTTTCTATATGCGGTTGAGGGGCGTTTCTCTCTCGGTTACTCCGATATTTCTTTTTCTTCTCTACACGATAATCTGCCGGTTTCATTTACTCGTTTTCCAGCAAAGCGTAATCGTCGAAAGTGAAAAGATTAAAACGAGAAGAAATTTAGCTGCCGGTCGGTCGGCGGTTGGTAGGTGAATGTGAATGGATGGGGTGGTTTTGGATGGATGAGTGTTTTTTTCTTATTCTCTCGGTACAGCATTAGCGGTTTTTATTAATTATATTTTACCTACGGCTCGTGAAAAGAAAAAGTCGAAGTCTCGCCGAAAAGCGATAATAAAGAAACAGTCCGTATTCCGACCAATGACTAAACTTCATCTCTTCTTTCCCGGTAGCTGTAAACTACTCTATTAATGGTTTAGTCGGGGTGGGGCGAGCTTTTCTTTCGGTATTATTTTCCGAAAGCTTTTTCTTGATAATAATTTTATTCTAACCATTTCGCATTCTGTCGTTTCGTTGGTTTTTTGTCGCGACCTATCGAATTTCCCTTGAATTCGGAGTTAATTATAAATCTAAATTTAACTCGGCGACGCAACGTCAATCGTTGCTCCTCGCTCAGCTTAAGTTCTATCGTTATTATTACTATTATTATTAATAGTGTCATTATAATTATCACTACGAGTGCCTTTTGTTATTTACCTGACATTTATTTTCAACGCGTAAAACAGGCTCTGTAATTATTCGAATACTCGAAAAAATTTTTCAACTTTTCTTCGACATTGCACGCTGAATAATAATAATAACAATAATAATAATAATGACAATAATAATAATAATTTGCCCATAACTTGTGGCAATCACGTTGGGATATGAGCACCACACTCATTCTTTCCAGTTATCTAATTAACTATAAAAATATAAATATAACTTTTTTAAATGCGCAGGTTCTGACAGGTCACGGTAATCTCGGTGAATATCTGTACAGATTTAATCCAAATTGTAAATGTTGCAATCTAAATAGAATCCATCATACCATTTATGAGGACCCATTCATAAAGGATATTAGAGATAATTTTTATAACTGATAAAACCTTTCCAATTATGATAAAAAAAAATAATCACACAACATGGCTACAATATTTTCACTTAATAATGAAAAAAAAATTGAGTTTGAAACAATAGATCCTTTAATATAGTTATCTAAGTAACACAAATGTCATCCCAACTTATTTTGTTGAACTTTCTTTTCTACTATGTTCTTAAACTTTATTTAATTACTAACACTGTTTCAAATACCATTTGTTAATTTATAATTGTATATAACTAAAAAAAAAATTAGCTACTGCAATTTTTTTTTAACTATTCTCTCGTATATAAGAAATTTAAAAATGCATTGGTGACTAAGTATAAACATCACCACTGCATAATCGTTTACACGTTTTAATATTCGTCGCTTGTGTTAGCTAGTACACATTGCATGTTTCACACATAAGAATTCATTCTAGTTTACAATTTGTAATTTGTATAATATAATCAGCATACAACATGTCCTTACTTGCCCTACCGGCTTAGTCGGACTGGAGGTCAAAAAAAAATTATAATAATAATATCATCCGGCGTATGGGGTTTTAAAACTGTCCAAACAATTGTCGTCTACTTTTTTAAAATTCATCATCATTATTATCAACGTTACAATTAAAATTATTATTATATTATTATTATTATTATTATTATTATTATTGTAGTGACAGGTTTTTATAATTAGTATCTTCCTTAATAATTTCCGCAATAATAATCAAATCAAATTTATTCGAATCTAATACGTAATGTTACAAAAATTTTCCGGACTTAACTATAATTATTTACCGGCAAATATTTACACATACGTGCAAGTTTTAGATAGATATATAACCGTATAGAATACAGTATAGATAATTACATACATCCGTCAATGCGCAATAATGTCGCATAAATAAACGATTAAGTATACAAAGTCATTTACATATCTGCCTGTGGTACACACATTCGCACATACTCGTTCACAATTAAGATGACATATATAAAAATATGTAAAATAATTCGATTTAATGTTTATCCGCGTTACTGCTCGTTTAAAATTCCCTATACGATTCTGGAAGCACGAAGGAGTAAAACATTCGATTGTCGACGATTGTCGGAGGAATAATTTTAAAGAAGTCTTTTCGAATGGAAGTGAAAACGACCGACATCAATTAAGAGAAGATTAAAATCGGAGAGAATTTTGAAAGCGGAAGGAACTTAGCACCGAAACGTACGACGAGTAAAATATTCGATCTAATGTTGGTTTTTCCGATCGGTCACAACCACGTCGTTATTCCAAACTTGTTTTAATAATAATACAAATTAAAAGTGGAGATTTAACATTTTAATTAAAATCGGAGACTAAATTTAAGGTGTTTTTTACGCGCTTCAGTCGAATGATTTACCGTTCTAGCAAGATTTTGCTTAAGGAAATTTAATTGTCATATACCGGTGCAGATATAGCAATACTAGGAAGTAATAGCGGTATTAATAGTATTAGTAATAGTTAATGAACTCGGTAATATAGTAATAGTACTAGTAGATGTCGTGGTGGAACTGTTATTTACACGGTGAAAGTTTAACGTAATTAATAAAGTGCGCGTAACTCGTGGTGTTTATTGTTTAAAATCGTGTTGTGTTAATCTATAGAACGATAGAACGAAGAAAACGCCGCTAAGTCAGCCCGAAGGTGTACAAACTTTTCATACCGAAAGTACGTTCGAAGACGAATTAACCGAAACAAAGGGTGAATTTATTCTTAATAATAATAATAATGATGATCATAATAATCATTATCATCATCATCATCATCATGATAATCATTATCATCAAGACGAAATAAGGTTTATTTTAATACACTAAAACGGGTGAAAACTGGAAATTATTATTAATAAGCTCGATTGTTGGTTTGTAACAGGCGTTTGCGAAATTTTAACAGATACCAACCGTCGCATTATTATCTTGTATTGAAATCGCGAATACGAATAGAAAATCTATATGTTTTAAAGTCGAACTTTAACTTAAAATCATATGTACACATATACATATATATATATATATATATATATATATATATATATATATATTCGCTTCGATTGCCTTATTTCTTAAGACGTCCATTAAAGTAGTACACAGGAGATAGATGCTAACAAAACAGATTCATCCGCCAACGAATGCGCATGGCTACACATATAATGAGATGGAAGCAACATCGCGATGATAATAATGACGACGTTTATTTCCACCTTTACCGTCGTTGCGAGCAGAGTCTCTTTCCGACGGCCTTTGTTATTCCGTTCGCTTACGTGTGTGTCCTAGTTTACCGGCGGCGGATGGACCGGACCGTAAAGTTCGCATTCGTTTGTTTAAACAGCCTTCGTCATTCCGACGCGGGACTTACCATCGTCCCTTAGCGTCCTTCCGCATTAATCGGTTAAAGACTTAAAACTTATTTCTTCGCTAACAAGGCCAGATAAAATTCGGTCGTTGGTCGCTACAAACGCCTTCAAGACGAACAGACTTTATAGTCTTCGAATTTTAAAGTTACGCACAGTTTCTCGGATTCTTCTCCGATCTTACTACATTATGCCAACACCATCATATATATATATATCGATATATATATATATACACAGGATATAAACATAAAGTCGTTTGTAGCCGTTCCATTTTCTTCTTCAACTAATCCACGAGTTCGACTCTTATTTAATCTAGTTCCTTTATTGTCGATGCATGTATATATACAACGTTTACAAGTGTGTACCAGTGTGTAAACGCATTAACTTTAACAAAAAGTCGTAGTAGAAACGATTATTTATTTATTTATAACGCGAGAACAATAAGCCGCTGTATGGCGTGTCTTTTAATATGCAATCGCAGGCTGGTCCATTTATTTCTTAAATATCCGGCATCAAAGCCAGACGGTATAAATTCGTCTAATTTGCCGGAATTCAATTTTTTTCTTCATTTTTTTTTTTATCGTTTAATCAAATTTTATCTGGCGAATTTACGCGAACTGGGTGCCTTATATTAAATTCTTTTATACATTCAATTCATTTAAATAAAGTAATAACGTGCGGGAATAATGTTTTATTAGGGAAGAGTTAACGTATATATGGGAAATATATATTAAGAAAAATTTAGTATATTGCTTTGTACCAAGGTCATGCATGTATTAAATACACACACATATATACATATATGTATATATATATATATATATATATATATATATATATATATATATATATATATATATATATATATATATATATATATATATATAGTAACGATGGCAATCTAAATGAAGAGAATATGTATGGAATAAGAAATACATGTTGAATATATTGGAGGGTAGTGATTTTATAAATTATAAACAAAACAAAATATAACACAGTTTAATTACTTAATATTTATTGTAGATGTAACATTTATCGTATATGCTTGAAAATGACGTAACTGTCGAAAAGCTTTGCAATAAAAAACTTACTAGTGATTACGATTATGTTTCGCTTATAATAAGAAATACATACGGCAGAATGTCTAGACGAGCTTAACAACGGCCACTAAAATGACCGTATATAAAGCTATTACATTGACGACAATGTTATAAGGACGAGAGACCTGTCCATAAACGGGAAACCACTGAAAAATTTAAAAGTCTGCCGTGTAATATTACCCGGGCAAATACTTCGTATAAATTGGAAAAATGGTATATCCGACGAGAAGGTGCTAAAAACGGCCAACTCTTATTCGATCGAGCAGCATTTAGCGAAATCTAGGTTAAAGGTGAATTGGTCGCTTAATAAGAATGCACGACGAACGCATTCCGAAACGTGTGTTTTACAGAGTATTCAGTACAAAAGACATATCGCGGTCGTCCAAAATTAAGATACAAAGGTATGGATTGTTGGAGCAATTGATTAAATCCAAGAAAGGACACAGTGGGGGAAATGATGGCCAAAAACAGAATGGAATGCAGATTGTTTACAGACGACATTGCAAATGATATCGGAATGTAAGACGTCCTAAACATCGGGTCAACATTGCCAGGAGGATACGAATTCATTGTACGCTATGCGATTTTACAACGTATTTCCAAAATTAGTTCTAACTCGCACGCGTGGCACAAACGTTAAGAGCAAAATCGAGAACAGTTGGATTGTGACTATATATTGTGTGTGTGCGTATATATATATCGGTTGTGTATGTATTATAGGAGAATTACAGATTAAAATCGATAATTCTTCCTTACGCCAATGATCCGATCTGTAGTGTACCTTGTGATGTCCACTATCAATACTGCCGGTTGGAAGAGGGAGCAACAAGTAGTATATAAACATCACCGACCAGAGAAGGAATAATATTAATAGAAACGATCGAGTACGATAGCTAATAAAAAGACACGCGCTATCGTCTGAAGAAAGATGTTCAAAACTGGAGTCCGTCAGATAATCGAAATAGCATCGCTGTATCAGTTCTTTTTCAGGGGAATTGTTTGGAAAAGACTTTTGCAATTCCGTACAATTCTATTCCGTAACGCCAAATAGGGGGGGGGGTCGATCATTGAAAGGTAAATGTTTTGTTTAGTCGCTTAAAATAACGGATTTAAAAATTTTTCACGAGCGATGATAGTTTTTGTTTAGTCTGTTCGACGTGTAGTCATCGTCTTCTTGTCGTCCGTAGTTAAACCGAGGTAACCTACTGAATCAATTTCCTCTTTGTCTATTTTCAGATTTGTGAATGTAACGTGTTGGCACTTAAATAGCGCGCCTCAACTATTTACTCATTGAATCGACCAATTTAAGCGGTTTCGTTCGGGTGCATTGCATCAAAAACAGAGAAGTAATAATCGCATTAAAATATAAAACTATACAGAACTTTGACACTTAACAACCTCTCCAGTAAGAAAAAAAAAAAAAAACTAGCACTAGAAATAAGTGACCGTTCACTTACAAGTGTTGATAAAATCAAATGCCACTTAGTGTCTACGGTACCATTTTCCACGGCGAATTTTATTTGCTAATATTTCTCGATGGCCATTTTCCTTTCATCTCGGATTCGTTCGTATCGTATTTACATCATCGCGTTATTACGAAATCAAAATACAGTTCTCGGCGGAAATTATTAACAATACGTCTCGGCTAGAATCAAAGAAGGGCTCGAAGGTTATCATTAAAATTAATAAAAAATAAATTACAAAAAAAATATATATATATATATATCCAGTCGATAATAAAAAATAAAAATCGTGTAGGTTGACGATCTAACGTTGGGAATTAATAGGCACTTTTGACGAAATGCAATCATTTTTAGGTCATGAATCATAAATACGTCAATCTAATTCGACTGATTTAATCATTTCTGAATACTAATCATAGAGCCGGAGATTATTCTTTTTATTCCGTATATTTCTTAACCTCCGTCTTTATCTTATATACGTAGGCAACATCTGTCGTTTTACGATTCCCTCATTCTCTATGTCGAAGTTTCTTATCCCCCCTACTATTTTTCCCCGTCGATCGTGTTCATCATAGGCGTCATTATACGGTTCGAAAGTTCTTATCTGGGTTTGGCATCATCGACCGTACATTATGTATAGACTACAAGAAGAAGAATAATAATAATAGTCGCGTATCGATTACGCATTAAGCTAAATCGACTTTGCTCCGTCTATTCTTGTCGGATGGGATCGATTTTATAAAATATTCCTGTTGGAGGAATTACAGAACTGGCCAACATCTTTCCTTTCCCTTACTATCGAGTTGTAACCTTTCGATGTAATTATCGTCATTCCGAATCATCGACATTTTTATACGCAACATCGTACGCTTACATAATTTTAATAAGCACCGTCATCATTATCATCCGAATAATAAGTAATATATAATAATAATAATAATAATAATAATAATAATAATAATAATAATAATTTTTTACTCGTCTACGTTGCTTACGTATCTCGATATCTAGATCTACTCATCTGTCCGTCTAGTTGTTATTCATTTCCATTTCCACCATATTGTTTTGGTTCTGCTCATCAGTCGTATTTATATATATTTACAATAATCGTCTATATATATATATATATATATATATATATATATATATATACATTCATTGGGAGACTTCCCCATAATTTGATTCGTCTGTGAGTTCGACGATTGCCAACGAATCAAACAACTCGTATTTACATCTAATAACTGGTAACGAAACAGTTCCACCATATTCGAATAATAAATTTTATACATATATATATATATACATAACCTGCAAGGTAAATTCCGTGAACTTGTATCGTTATTCGCCTAGGTTTAATTACATTTTATCGTTCGACGAATGCAAGAAGTACGTTGTAAATTAAAGAATAAAGACCAACTTTGCCCAACGGCTATTTTAATAAATTCCAACTACTAGTACGAACATTTTAATCTTTAATATACAATACGCAGAGTTAGTTCGTGTATAAATATTCGTATAATCAAACGTCAACGTGTACATATAGAAATACAGGCGACTCGGATTGTAATTTATTTAACGCAACGATACATATATATATATATATATATATATATATATATATATATATATATATATATATCGTGCGGAGTTATTTTAATATAACGGGTGAAAATGTCTATAATATATCTGAAAATTGTGGAATTTCAGCCGCCAGGTATTGTATTTCAGTACAAAATCTTCCAGTCGATGAATTACTGAAGTTCGAATTACTATATTTATTAGACACGAGCGTGTATATTTGAGGTCGCATAAATGGAGTCGTCGGTACCGTTTAGCATTGCCCCTTGTCGCAGTTTCAGCACGATAGTATATTTTAGTTTTTTGTATGCGCCGCATTGTCATTTAGTTCGTTCGTTTGGAATTGTTTTTCACAGTTTATTATCTATTAAAACTTTTTTTGCTAAATTTTTCTGTTTTTCCTCGTTTTCTTTTCTCTATCTCTTACATTCCGTATTTATTTTTTTCTTAATTTCTCTTCGATTTAGTGTCATAATTTTTAGAATAATTTAATAAGGAACCTATCGAACATCGAGCAGACTACGCTTCTTTACGTACAGAATACTTTTAACGATTCTATTTATCGTTTTACCGGCACAGTTTGCTCGAAAGAACAAAATGAACGTGATATAACGCGCGAATGCGTGTGATGCTCGAATTGAGCCAACAGACTTCGCGTCTTTACGTACAGAATACTTTTAAAGGCCAATTCACACATTTCCGTCACCGATCCGGCAAATCGAATCAACGTCAGTGAAATAAAATATTATTTAGAGTAATTTGGTTAGAATGTTCGCACTCCTCCGGTTTAACGATCCGGTTTACCGTCAGTGTTACTTCAGTACTCCTTCCGTTAAAATTCAATATCGTTGCTTCCGATATTTTTATGTTTACCGGATCAGTGTTTCTGTTTGTAGTTGAGAATGGATACAGAAAAATTAATAGAACTTGTTCGAAAAAATGAAATTTCGTATAATTTGTACCATTAAAATATATGGATGTTTTTGTTTAAAACAAAGTATTTGGTTTAATGTAAGGAATTGAATGTTTCTGATATATTTTAACTGCACAGCGGCTTTACTTTAAAATTTGTATTATTTGTGTGAACATTTGATATTAACATATGACATTTTAATTTTGAACTAGAAATTCTAGAATATGTACATTCAGGTTTCTGTCAACAGATACTTCCGTATTTACGGATATGTATGAACAGATGATACTTAATATCACGGACACCACTGAACTGAACTGAACCGGAACGGATCGGAACCGGAAATGTGTGAATAGACCTTTGGATTCTATTTATCGTTTTACCGTCACAGTTTGGTCGAAAGAACAAAATGAACGTGATATAATGCGCGAATACGTTACGAAATTGTTCGAATTATAACAAAAGGTAAAACGATTTTTTATTTATTTTTTTTTTAATTAACCGTAAGAAATTATAAACGATTAAGTTGCGAGTTTAAATTTTAATTTATATTTGTTTCTCCGAATTATTCGTCGATATTACGAAAACAATGAAATATATATAATGGGAAAAAAAAACAGATGGAGTGTTTTGTATGGAGTCGAATGCTTAGAATTAGATTATGTGTGTGGAAAAATTGAAATATTGAGGAAAAAAGGAAAGAAAGATTCTAAGCAAAATTCTAGGTCAAGAGCAGGTGTTCAGAAACAGTCTCCGATCGAAAAAACCCGATTGTAATTTTACGCGCACATTCGGATAATGAGTAATCGCAGATTAAAAACGAATCTCGACATTTTGATAAGTTGAAAACCAGCCCTATGAGGTGGTTCTGGAACACGGAAAAGGATCTCGACGAAATGCAAACAGATATGCGCGATAACGAAATGGAATTTGGAAATATAAAATTTTAAAAAAGTCGACGGATTTAAAGAAACCAAAAGTCATGGAAACGAATGGATGGACACGATAAGGCAAGAAAAGCTATATGAAGAAATACAGGGCAGAAAGGAAAACAAAAAATTAAAATTTATTGTTTGTCCATAGATGGATGGACTCTGGCGATAAGGGAAGAAGAGTAGATAGGTGTGAAGAAATACAAGGAAGATTTTCTCGATGAATTAATCGTCGACATTATCCCAAGGTGATTTAAATCTCGTCGAAATGGTTTCTATCGTCGAAAATCGTTCTATTTTTATTTATTACCTCGCTATTCCAGCCGTCGATGTATGCAGCTATTTCTTTTTTCCTCCGTAAAAATAGTGCGAACGATCGTTGTTGTTAGTCGTCCTCGAATGTGAACTATGAAGACGAAGTATTGCTAACAGCGCGGTTTGCCGAATAAAGTCTGGAAACCTAACTCGGAAATATTTTTCATTATAAACGCAGCGTAGATCCCGAGAGAACGTTAAAGAACAACCGAGTACAGAAATTTCGTAATATTACGTTAGCTACTTTCGGTCGAATTTCGGAAGAAGCAAAATGCGCGTATAATAATCGGTATGTCGACGATAGAACTGTAATTAGATACAAAACTGATCACGGACAAATTTAATCGTCGACAGATATCCGCTAGTACCTAAACGATCGGATTAATTTGAAAATGTGACGATCTAGTTAAATGGAAGAACGATTCCGGCAGTAAATAAAATAAAATATCTAAGGCTAGATCAACGTTTGACTTGGAAAGATCATATTCCGGCCAAACGGAAACGACTGGATCTGAAGCTGCGAAGTATGAGCTGCTTTACTCATCACTGTCGGTAGAAAATAAACTTCTACTATATAAAATCACTATATAAAGTGTCACTCTAAAACCAATATTGACCTATGAAATAGAAATCTGTGGAATAGCCAGCGATTCGCACATAAAAATACTCCAGCATTTTCAGGCAAAGGTTTTGCATTATCCCGTGATATATTCGTAATGACGATCTTCATAAGAACCTTCGCGTGACAACTGTAAATAAAACTCAAAATCCACAAAGAGGAGATATATAGCCAGCGATTACAGCACCATGTAAATCTACTGACAGCCGATCTCAGGGATAACAGTGTTCAATTTCAACGTCTGAAAAGACTTACGCAAGCGGAGCTATTTATCCGATCTTTAATGTTTATCCAATAAAGAATGGCTGTTAATATTCGATGCATCTAATAACAGTGCTACTTAATAACCGACTAGGATAGATTGTATGAAAAAAAAAAAAAAAAATCTTACATCTAACTTTTATCGACGATTTTCTAAAGAACTTTCGCTCAAAATTTCTTTTATTCGCGAATGATGTTCAAATTTATGCACCCGTACCTTCAATCGTTTCAGAGAAATCTAGATAAGTTGATAAAGAGAATCATTTACCACTCAATTCTGATAATGTCCATTACTGTCGTAATAGAAATCGGTTTCACTTATACTGCCATATAAGCGGATAACTAATAAATCTGTGATACGGCATCTGGGAATAGATAACAAATGATTTACTGAATTTTTCCGATTTTTTAAAATCGAATTAAATAGTATTTTTTTTTTAAATAACCTACACTTTAGCCAGTTTTTGATTAAAAGTTGATTTTTTTTTTTAAGACAATAAGAGAAAATGTCGAAATTATAATATACCGATAGTTATTATAGATTATAGTAAAGCATTCGATATATATAATATGGAGTAAGGCCATAAGACGTGTATTTCGGGAACATATAGTTTCACCGATTAAAAGCTCACATGAATATAATAATAATAATAATAATAATAATAATAATAATAATAATAATAATAATAATAATAATAATGTTGTGCGAGTATATTAAAGAATACAATCTGCCGAATTTGATACTAAAAAATTAAGGTGTAAGACGGAATCGGGTCACCCATTTTAAATACTATATGAAGTTCGATCATAGAAATGGTCCGACTTATTAGTTCCGAAACGTGATATCGTAGAAACTTAGCCGTAGTCTGCGCGGAATGAATCGATACGAGTTGAATATAACACGAACGATTAATATAGTCGCCCTTCGCGTAATGAAATATTTCGGTCGTATACAGTTCGCGCTGAATTAAAAAAAAAAAACATTTGCAATACTAAAGTCCGAAGGAGCAGACCTAAAGAACGTCCTCTACAGCGTGGGATAGTTGTAATAAGAAATCATGGATTAATGTATGTAAAATATCGTACGGCGCGGTGTGCAATGTTGGATTCTTCACGCGATTAATCGCGCTAGAGTTGTTGCTGACGTAGCAAAATTTAATTTCACAGAGAATCAAGTCTAAGATTGAATAAGCGAGACAGGTTTTCACGAAGTATAAACGGCTACTCTGTGATCAGCATCTATCTTTGCATATCCTATATTGAATGGTTAAACGTTATATGTGGTCGGTCCGTCTATGTGTTGTAGCGGAAACGTGAACGGTGAAAACGCAATCGAGAAAACGTTAGAAGCGCTTGAAACGTGAATCATTCGTGGAATATTGAAAATAACACGGGTACAAAAGTGCAAAAATTCAACGTTCTCAAAATGGCTATAGTGCTAAATGACGAACTATAATTGCCGACACATAAAAGAGCGGAAGATATAATTACCACGGACACATATTCTGCGTGAAGAAAAATGTTGATCGCTACGTTCGACATTGGAGGGTAAAATAGAAGGAGGAAAGCGTGGAATTGGACGCAGAGTCGTGGCACGGTTGCAGACATCCGTAATATGGGCATATAATTTTAGAGAGCTATGTCGAGTGGCGGGAAACTCTTAGGTTGCGTAATGCTTCATTTTATGATAATCGTCAACGCTCTCATGGAGTACGGTAGCCCAACAAGATGAAAAATGTAGATACATATGTTTTGTCTGAATCGTTAGAACTTTCTCCTTTTTTTTTTTTTTTAAAGAAACTACATATTTTTTTTCTTTAGAAATCGAAAAAATGAAAATTATTTTTCAACGATTGTAGGTAATACTATAACGTACGTAAATAAATTTAAAAATTTGACCATTAAACTGTACGATGTCTCGAATGATAGTTGTCATTATAATATTATTACCGTTCGCCTTTGTAAGTATTAAAATATTATTTTGAAATTAAATATAAAGCTATAGTTTATATTTTAAGCCGGTCTTCGCCTACTTATTCGGGTTATGATACAAATTTAAACTGGTCGTCTGCGAGTTATGTATATTAATGTAGTATAGTGTTATAATTATCATCATTACTATAAATATAATATTATTATTACTAACGTTTACTTTTGTAACTTTTGTAACTTTATTTTCCTGAAATATATTGATTGATTGATTGATTGATTGATTGATTGATTGATTGATTGATTGATTGATTATTATTATTATTATTATTAGAAAGCGATGAAGTTACAAATAAAAATCGCTTATTGGAGATTATTTTCTAACGAATCGTTTTGCCTGCTACGGCCATTTCAAGATAAAATAATGACTAGTTACGAGAATAAAAAAAAAATATTAATAATAACAAAAATATATTTCGTAATATTATAATTAGTTCAGAATTGTTAGCAATTGTCAAAAGCCTGAGCAACATCGATAAAGGCCGCCGTACAAACTTGCCTCGTTTTCAATTATATTTACTACCCAGATTGATCCACCGTGGAATATTGTCTCATAAAACCAAATTGATGATTCGGTATTTCGTTATTAAAATCTAAATAGGGGCGTAGCTTGTTTAGTATCAATTTTTCCATTACTTTTGACAATATGGGTAATAAAGATATAGGCCGATAAGAGGACACACAGTGCCGGTCCTTCCCATGTTTCGGAACCATGATGACTTGAGTAAACTTTCCATACATAGGGAAGTGGTTTAAGCAAATTATGGCATTACATATATATATATATATATATATATATATATATATATATATATATATATATATATATATATCTGTATATATATATATATATATATATATACAGATATATTACAAATGATTTGTGTAATTTAAACGTCAAACATTCTCAGCTATTTGGATGATACGATCCTTACTATTAATTGTGGACACCCGCACATATTAAAAAAAAGACTACTGTAATAAAAAAGTATACGTCTGGTATTCACGGTATATACTAATTATGAAACGGATATTTTCGAATAATTCTAAATTAACTAAAGTAAACAAAATTCAATATCTTGGAATTCGATTAGAATGTAAATTATTTTTTTTTCTATTTCCCTCTAATCCAGAACTAATTTAAATAATTATCTACTGGATTTTATGTTGGTAAGTATCAGGAGATGGTGGTTTTGCCCATTAGCAAATTAGAGTAGTATTACATTTTAAGCCAGATCTATCATTCTTTTCTGTTTTAGTCTTTTAGGTATTTCATCATTAAGTAGATTAGCTGCCAATGGATTTGGATGATGTTGTATTCTTGATAAGTATCTATGGATTGCCGATTTAATCTCTTCAGCGACATATTTTACATGTAGGTCGGTGTGTAATGTCCTGTTAGAGACGTACCATAAACCGTAGTATTTTATTCTGCCTGCGCTGGATTTGTTCCACGTTAGTGGCCGAAGCACATCCCCATAATTCTGCCGCACACAACCATATCGGCTTCAATATATAGCTTTATACAATATTAACTTATTATTTATAAGAATGTAAATTGTCGCGGAATAACTAACATGCTCGTAAAAAAAAATAACTGAGGAAATTGAATGATCTTTTTTATTACCTGAGTCAGTGTCTTTCGTCGACATATTTCAGGCAATCTTGCAATATAAAAAGTCTCTATTAACTGGTGGTACGACCAGATATTATATTAAACCCGTAGAAATTGTTCAAAAATCACTTTTGAAAAATATAATTTAAAATAAAAGTAGTAAATACGTCTGCCACCTGTTTATTAATTCTAATAACTTGTACGAAACGTACTCTTGAACATTTCTCTTCTTATATGGTCAGTGTTGTAATATTTCACGAGCATTAATCGAGATTGCTATTTATTTATTATACGATAATATATATGCTATATCTTTCTGTTATGTATCATATAATCTTGTATCGTACGTTGTTCCATTAGTTTTTACACGAATTTAAGGAACTCATCGAACTTGCACTGTTTCTTTATTTTTATATTAAGAAGTCTTATTCGTGGTTTTTACATGTTTCTGTTCAACAATGCACCGGATTTTTACTCATTGTATAAAAATATTGTTCTTTTGCATCAGGTTTTCAAGTGATGTATACGAAGGTGTTGTGTAATGTGTTTGTGACGTGAGTGAACAAAAAATTGGTCATTCGCGTACTACGTTAGCGTTTTATTTTATGTATCCAAATTACTAATTATTTTGTTGTATATAATATCGGAAATGTTTTAATAATACGAAATAAATTTGATTTTATTATTATTATTGTTGTTGTTATTTTTGCTGTTATTGTTGATTGATGTTATCCAGAAAAGGTTTTTTTTTCGAAAGAATGACCCCCCCCAAATAAAAACGAAAAAAGAAATTTAAATTAAAAATGACGTTCCATTCTGTTTCCACCGCGGATTACAACAAATGACGAGTACGAGAGGGCAGCTGTGGTACATGTATTAGAATGGCCATTGCCAGATAGTGTGGGCGTTAATAAGTTCTTGGTTGGTGGCGGCAGACGTAATTTCAGTTTCAAAACTTGGACAAAAATGAAAAATTGCCGTTTAGCACGATCCAATCAAAATTATACGGACAGGTACACCCCTCTTCCTACTTAACGCTGCTTCTGTGTTACTAGGTTTCTTCCGTCCGACATACTATACACACGTAACAACAGACACACTTTTGTTTACACACATATATATATATATATATATATGTATATATATATATAAAATTAATGTTCGCGTCAGCCCATAACAACGTATTGCATATAAGAATATAAATGGTTCTATGTATAATTAAATGACGCCAGAATTAAAATGGTAAAAAATAAATATGTCGCACAACTATTAGCTAGAGCGTTGTTTTACATTTAAGGGAAAACCCCCGTTACATAGTAAATGTTTTTATTGCACATTTTTTCAGATAAAAGTCAAAAATAATTAATGAAACAGGCGAAAAATTACAAACCGCGACATTTATCGTTCGATCAATAAACTATTTATCAATTTCCGAATGAAATTCGGGTTCTGGAATTATTTTTTATTTGCACAAAACGACGTATAGTTTCGATATGACCTAATTTTATCCTCAGATTGGTAGAACTAGTTTAGCACGTATGCGCAAAATTCTATTTTACGTTAATTCGAGGAGGGACCGTTCCCTTTCTGCACCTGGATAATTCGGTTAAAAGAAGAAAATTACACGAATATGATATATATATATATATCACATGTGTGTATGTAATATAGGGCGAAAATCATTCTACGAATTTAAGGGTTTGGAATTGGATTCACATTTAATCTCAACAGCTTTTAATTCAATTAGTCTGACACGTTCGCCGGCAAATAGTTCTCATCCTTAACTCCGGTTTCAGTTGGCCATATTCGCTAGAATCTCCGAGATTTTCGCCCGCTGATAGCTCGTTATTTCTCTCGCTTACTAGTTTCAAGCTCGTCCTC
The DNA here is from genome assembly GCA_032883995.1 of Coronaproctus castanopsis. Classification (NCBI taxonomy): domain Eukaryota; kingdom Metazoa; phylum Arthropoda; class Insecta; order Hemiptera; family Monophlebidae; genus Coronaproctus; species Coronaproctus castanopsis. The sequence continues at coordinate 232,827,852 of CM065053.1, read as the reverse complement.
GTAATCTCGTCTTATCCGACGGAGTATAACCTATCTACGCGCTTCTCGCACCTACCCAGGCAGCTATCATTTTGTTCATCGGTAATAATAAGAAACAACATCCTCTTATATACACCACCCTATAAATGCGCGATATTTCGCATTTCGTCCTCGTTCGCGGATGTTGAGGGATAATTGAAATCTTATCTCCGAAAATAACCAATTTGTCTTTTATACATACATACATACATATATAAACAAAAATATATAAATATATCTTGTTAACACGTTGACACCTTTACAATTCGGTGACACTTTATATTAGTGAAACTCTAATCATCTCCTCTTAGAACTGCGTATGTATGCATGAAATCGTGACAGGCGAAGTGTAGACGGGTGTAGCAAAGTAAATAGAATTTGAAATTAAAGGTAAACACCGTTGTCGCAGGAACGCGTCAGATTATCATTCGATTCTACTTTTTCCTATCTACAACCGCTCCACCCTATTGTGTAATTTTGTTCTTACCACCCACCTCTCTGATTCTATAATAAAAATCGGGTTAGATATACAACCAGATGTAATGCTATGATTTGATGGTTATTCCATGTATTAAACTTTTTAAAATTCCCCATCTAGAGATTTAATTTTAAAAGTATACTTTCTAAATCTTTCGTCGGGGAAGACATTATTTTTCGGCGATTTCCTTTTTAAATCCTTATATATATATATATATATATATATATATATATATATATATATATATATATATATATAGCAAAATAATTGATACCGTCAAAAGAAATGACAGCTGTATTTGGATGTCTAATTATAAAATTAAACAATTCAACATTCATACTTATGTAATGTTACAAGCGCTTATATAGCCTCTGAAGCAGTAATGAAAAATTTAAACAACCGATTAACGTCTGAAGAATGTTTTTGCAAATTACGCAATCTAACTTACATAAATGGTGTTGGCCAGATCACTGTTACAGAAATAGAATCGCTTACATACCAGACGACATAGTCGTCAATTTCGAAAAGGTATCAAAAATTACGATACAACGGTACGCTGGAGTGATAAAAAATAAATTGTCGAATTATGAGGATAATAAGAAACAGAATATTTAATAAGAAAAATTAAATAAAGAGCTTTTTGAAATTAAATTAATTACGACGATATTTTAATCCGCGATAATTAAGAATCACAAATACAAAAATATGAGAACGTGTTTTATAAAACCTTTAATACCGTACGACAGATTATTAATGTTGAGTACTAGAAAATTTTATAAATATTAAAATATAAAAAGGCAAATAAAACAAACGAAAATCCTGCAAGAAAAGACAGATTATTAATGTTGAGTACTAGAAAATTTTATAAATATTAAAATATAAAAAGGCAAATAAAACAAACGAAAATCCTGCAAGAAAACCGAAATAAATGACGGAATACGTACGCAATACACACGCATACATATGACCACATGCGTATATGCATGTCAAATAACCGTATAAATAACCAATCAATTAAAATAGACGCTAAATATAGGATGACCCAGAGAAGACGGATACTTTTGTTGTTTTTTAAATAGCTCAAAAATTACTCGACCAAAATGTTCGAATGAAATTAAATTTAAAAGTAGAAAAACGAGAGATTAGTTACCAGAAAAATTACTATTAAGAAGATTGAAACCTATTTTGACTGCTAACAATATAATACCGCAGTTTCAATTCGGTTTTAGAGATCAGCACAGTACCGTAGAACAGATTCACAGGGTTGTTGATCTTATTCACAGAAGTTTTGAAGAAAAGAAATTTTGTCCTGCGGTGTTTCTGGACATTGAAAAAGCATTTGATAAAGTGTGGCACGATGGCCTACTTTTTAAAATAAAATGCAAATTACCGGTTCCTTATTATCTATTAATAAAATCTTACCTCTCGGAAAGATACTTTCATGTTCCTATCAACGAGGCAGTTTCAAACATCTATCCGATTAAATCTGGATTACCCCAGGCCAGTGTACTTGGACCGGTACTGTATCAAATATTCTCTTCAGATTTGCCGACAAATGCTAACACAACTACAGCCATGTTTGCCGATGATACCGTTATATTGTCTGCTGACTTTGACATCGTGACAGCAACGAATCAACTACAGAGTCATCTAAAGGAACTTGAAGCATGGCTTACTTATTGGAAAGTCAAAGTCAATGAAACGAAATGCTCGCATGTTGTGTTCACACTAAAAAGGAATTGTACGAATTATCCAAAAATAACGCTCAATGGGGTTACAATCCCCTCCGCGGATAGTGCGAAATACCTTGGTATGCATTTGGATAACAAATTGACCTGGAGAAATCATATTACTTCCAAAAAAAAAACAATTGTTTATAAAATTTTCCAGCATGTACTGGTTAATTGCGAAAACTTGCAGACTTACAATTGAAAGTAAAGTCTTGCTATATAAGGCGATCCTAAGACCTATTTGGTCTTACGGAATAGAACTTTGGAGTTCAGCAAGCAACTCGAGCATCGATATCATACGGTCAGCTCAAGATAAGATATTGCGTACAATAGTCGGAGCGCCATGGTTCGTGAGAAAACGAAAAGATCTACAAATACCATCAATTAAAGATGCGATTTACAACCGTAAGGAAAGATACATTCAACGGTTAGAAAACCATATTGACCATTTGGCGCAGAACCTGACAATAAATCGTTCGGAATTCGTACGCTTAAAAAGGCGTAATATCATTAATGTAAATACGCTATAACACCCATAAAAAGTAGTTCTGTTATAAAATAAGGAGCTGTGGCCGTTGGGACACGTTCCATTAAATAAATATATTTGTTAAATGCTATCTTCGCCGCTTATTGCCTCAGATAGGCAGATTGCGAGCATAAAAAAGAAAAAAAAATGTATATCATTCAGATGACCGTCATTTACAACGATAGTCTTAATCGCGTGACTTTGAATTCTTTTCGAAACTCTCTTTGTGCACTGTCGCGATCGATGTTCCACGCAAAGCGAGAGCTCCTCCTCCTCATTATAACATGTCGCCGATAACAGAAACTACACAAAAACAAATCTCTCGTGGTGTAAAATTATTTTATTAAGCTAACTAATCATCGGACTGATATAGTTGGAATTAGAATATCAAAATCGTCCAGATTTAATGTTATCATTTGTTGTTTTCGCTTATGCAGACGTGAAATGACGAACACAACATTTTGCAGCGTTCCTAGATTTTTTTGGCATTGAACTGTTCTACAGTATCATCAGAAAAATTTGTTGCCGTAGTTATTTTCGAAAAAATCGATAAATGTTTTATGTAAATATTTTTTTTTTAATTGAAAATAATGTATGTATTTAATTTCATTAAGTTCTGGTTAATAATATTGTTATTTTACCGATTTTTATCAAATGTTCACACACGTATCTATCGTATATAAAATGTACTCTTCAATTTATAATATCGTTTAACACGAAAAAATACATTTCAGTCCCCTTCATTTCGTATTAAACAATTTTCACTTCATTCATATATATATATATATATATCGTTATTTTAACTACTTTCTGGTTGTTTATTTGTTTAAAATCACCACATTCTGCACTATTTAAATTTTTACATTAAGATAAAAACGTGTACGAGGTGATTAACGTACCTCGGAGATGATTTAAATGCTAATAATGTACAGATTGTTGTTAGACGACGAATTATTAATTACATCCTCGGTAGAACCTCGTTTTATAGAAAAGTATTTTCTGGAGGTATATAGGCTCATTAATTTCATCGTTTAAGAATTTACGTATATATTTTTCGTATACTTTATTAAAATTAAACGAATTTCACAAAAATATATATATCGTCCTATTTACTTATTTATTATAATTTATTAAGTGTTTTAACGGTGTCTATGGTAGACCAAATATGGTGCTAACAAATTAAGCGAACGTAATACCGGCATCACTTTCGTCTGGATTCCAAGTCATCGAGGGATAATAAGCCACGATGAGGTACACCGTGCTGCACAAGGGCCTACCCAAGTTTACCTACCGACATTACTGGAAGAATACAATGCAAAATATTATTGCTAGAAAATTAGACGCGTGGAATCGTCCATTTTTGGATCTGTTCACCGAGGTTGGAAACAACTATCAACAGAGTGTATATTGGTCACACGCTGAGTACGTCTATCTACTGAGTGCCCAACCATCACCAATATGCGAATTGTGCTCTTCTCCGTTAACAGTCCACCATATCGTGGTTATATGCCAGAAATTTGCTCAATATCGGTGCAATCAGCTGAAGAACAATGTGCCGAACGTAAACAGCCTCCTCCTAACCAACTTCATAATAAATTCTAAACTGCGTAATCATCTCTAATTAATTCGTATTTCGAGTAATAGCCTTATAAAGTGAAAAGATAGAATTTTACTATTTCGCAGTGACGACGGTTCGACGATCGTGTTTTTCTGCCGTTAAAATTCTTCCCAAAATTTGAAATTTTACTTTTATTTTACTTTTTACGCGATTTAATTTTTAAAATTTTTCAAATGTACCTATTTAAAAATAATAATAACCAACGTAAAAGGAATTGAAATCACCAACAATTTTGCACGAAACGGTCACAAATCGTTTCGCCAGTTATTATCGTGTGAAATTAAAAAATGAAGTATAAAAATATACAGAATTTATAAAAAATATAAAATGTAAAAAACAAATTTACAAAATTTACAAAATTTACCAAAGTTCAAATACAGCGTATTTATAAAATAATCCGATAGATCAAAAAGCTCCGTGATTTTCCATTGAAAACTTTAACCAGTTTAGCTCCGGTTTTTCTTCGTTATTTATTTTACGCAATTTAAGGTTACGTTACAAATTATATTTATAACATTTTTCAATTAACTTCCTAACGTATATAAAATGTTTCATATTTGTTTGAAAAAAAAAAATGAAAATTTTGTAGGTATTTAAATTTCATTATTAACTTCTCGTTAATAATATAGTAATTTTATTGATTTTTATTAAACATACACACGTGTCTATTATATACAAACTACACTCTAATAAACGTAATTTTGTTGAATATTTTTTTCTAATAACCCCGAAAAAATATTTCAGTCCTCTCCATTTGGTGTTAAAATTTTTTTACAGCGCATATATATATATATATATATAATAATTTGTGTACACGTGATGATGTGTGTGTGGGGGGCGTGTATGTGTTTTCACAAGGAAGACAAATTCTACGTTAAATAACGTGTAATTATTCCCTTAACCATCGTCCGAATAAAATTTGGTTTACGTGAAACTGTTCGGGTCAATACGACATGTCGTATTTTTTCGTTCGCTAGCCAAGAAAAATATTTTTAATTTATCTCCTGTAAAATTCCTTTTTTATTTTTTGAACTTTGCCAAGTTTTCCTTTTCGCGTTTAACGTTTTCTCGTTCGTATCGAGGAATGAACATATTAAGGTAGAAAGGGTTAGTACCGTGATGAAACTTTTCAACTACTAGTTAAGAATCGCCGTGAGAATGACGAATATGCAACCCTCAATAAATGGAATTCCTCGAATACTAGTTTAATGCATCTTTCCCCTATTTTATATATATATATATATATATATATATATATATATATATATATATATATATATATATATATATGTATATATATATGTATATATATGTATATATATGTATATATAATATAACACGGGCTTTCAGTTAAAAACCGTATTAAGGGTCTATATGTTGTTTTCTTTCTAGACATGCTTTACGTATCTGCTCATACGTTTTTCAAGCATGTCAATACTTTATTTATATATATAATATATGTATATAATAAGTATGTGCAATATATACATCGGACATACGTATATGGGAGAATTTGATAGAAATTTGACGACGGAAAACTGTCCTCACTAAAGAGGAAGGTAAATTTAACACGTGTTAAAAACTGGCGACCGATCTCGACTCCAAGACCGACAACTTAATTAAATTCGACTTCAGTTTTATACCGGAAACTACGTGTAATTCCTACAGGCTGTGCCGTTAGAAAATATTTCAGACTTTCCACATATTTTGCTCATATCCTTTATATATATATATATATATATATATATATGTAGACATGCACGCAAAAGTACACGTTTTTCATCTATATTACTATATTTACTGTCTTCCTGTTATAACAGTGTTGATTGTTGTTATCATCATCTTCATTGCTTTTTCCTATCCATTTCGTCCGTTTGTCAGTTTTATGTTGTTATGTTCTATTATTCCCAAACGGATAAAGCAATGTTGACCGAATCATATTAACGCGGAAAGTTTTACCGGAACCAAAAAACACGATCGAGATTTCAAATTGTCTACTCAGAATGTAGGCGACAGAAATGACTTGCTCTAAGTTGCATATGGTAAACATGATCAGGATGCCCGAATCTTAATCTGCCGACGAGTACAATTCCTTTGAGGCTAATCTTCTTCAAGAAATAGAACCTCGGAAGTTCAGGGAGAGACGGTTGAATTTGTATAGTAATTGACGAGAAGTAATCGACTAACGCTGTCAGCGGTTCCCGCGATGATCCTTCCAGTTGTACAGAGTGAATGATACTTTTGTGAGAAATTAAACCAAGCACTGCGCCATTTAGCTAATGAATTAACAAATTCACTGTTTGGAATACCTCCGTAACTCGGTGTCCACAGAAAAACGCAAACATTCTCCAAATGATTAAGTTTTAACGTGATTAATCCGAATTAATGTATCGGACACACTCCATTTATCGTCTACAGCCTTTCCCGTACTTTTCGAGTCGGTAATAATAAGGCAATTCTCCTAAAGATCCGAGTCCGTTAAGATTAATAAGGCTTCTAGTACCGCAGCACATAATTGAACAATTTTGGCGTAGTTTGTATTAATATTGAGAACTGGAAATAAACACTACTACTCCCCGTTCTTCCAGTTGATTTTGATCCATCTGTATAGATAAGGAAGTGAGTGAAAATCTTTCGGAGACGATAATATTAAAATTGGCAAGGATTAGTGTAGAAAGATGCAGACTGTAAATTAATTATGTTTTGTCGAAAAACTAATGATACCGTAAATTGAGGAGGAACCCGCGTGCACGCGAGACGTACGCGAAATTCCTCTAATAATCTGGTTATAACCGGAAAAAGCGGAGGTATTATTTGAAAAACGCCAGTTGTAATGAAGTTGACTGAACGTATTAAACAAAGAGAAACGATATTCATGGTACCGACCGTTTCACTCTTAACTATAAGCTGTAAAGGGGGAATTCTGCAGAAATAACCGATAGATTAATCCGGTATCTTTCCAAAAATGATTCTTACGATGACGTACTAGTGAACTGTAACTTTGAACGATCTCGGAAATGAAATGATATTCAATGGCAATTTTTTTTCGTCGCTTTTTATAAAATAAACCTAAACGCGGGTAATGTAGAAATATTGTTACTTACACAAAACTAAAAGTAAAATTCTATTATAGAAAAGACTTCAAGTCGAAATGTCGTTTTAAATGTTCTTTACATCGTTCGTTTAACTTTGAATAATAGCGACAAGTCGACGACTAAATCTAATTTGCTTTCGAATAATCGACAGACAGACGGAACGTAGAAGAATTTCGTCGAAAATAAAAACATTAAAAGCAAACGTAAAACCGTTTAAACGCAATTGTCGATGTAACTTCAGCGTCGACATTAATAAAGTAGCTAATTCTAAAGTTGACTGATATAATAAAGTTCAACGTATTAATGGACCGACTTTAGCAGAATCGAAATTAAGAAAATCCATTTGCATACTCGTTCATCCGATATTTATTATCATCATCGTCGTCACTTCCAACAATTATTACCCTTTCTATTTTATTTTTATTTATTTTTTCATCTCGTTTACTCCTTACCTAGCCGCGGATATGTTCGGATTTACAACGTATTTTATTACGTTCGTCGTGGTCACATGTCAATCAGCTACTGCCAGTGAAGAGACTATTACAACAAGAGTCGAAACAGAAATGGAGCGCAACCTGGAATTCTCAACAAACCTTTTTAAAATCAATAAAATCATCGATCGAACCGTGCCACAAGAGGGTGTGGTGTCTCAGCGCGACTTTACATTAATCAACCGTTTGAGAATACCTTCAATCATATACTTATGACTTGTGCGCAATTTACAACATCCCGCTTATTCCTCAACTTAAATCTTCCTATACGAAAGATCCTCTTGTAGGGCCTTGATTATGTCTCCATCCATATATGATGACGTAATTAAATTAAAATAAATAAAGAGTCTTTTTATTTTCGCATACTTAGTCAAATCATCGTTCAATATTTTCGTCAGTTTCATCGTAGCACAACTTGAATTTGGCGCTTTATATCCCAGTCTGAACCTCCTTTATTAGAAATTAACGATCTTAAGTATATAAAATTATCTACAACATCGTATACCTAATCACTGAACGCTAATAGCTTCTCTCTGTCCATAATTATGATTTTTGTTCTGGTCTCGTTTATTTCTAGTCTAAATTTGCGACTCATAGTTTCAACCTTTTCTAACAATATTTTCATTTCTCCTAAATTGTTCGCATGATTTTCGTATCATCAGCATAAAGTAAGTTGGAGCCGGCCAGAGAGACTCTGCCGTCCCGTTCTCATCTAATATTACTCTCATAATATATTAAGGTTGAACAAAATGGACGATAGAATGCTTCTTTCACATCCTTCTTTCTATAAAATTCATCAGATTGCAATCTTTGATCCAATCGCACGATGTTATTATTATGCTTTTATAGACTCTTAATCAGTGACACCACCATATTAGTTAACGGCAGACAGAACTGAATCCATATTACATGTCAAACACCTTATGGTAGTCTATAATAAAACGCATAACTACCGGCATATTATACTCAAAAGATTTTTCTTTTATCAGTCTTATGTTCCAAGATATGTTATCGCGTTCTACATCCTTTTATAAATCCTATCAAAAAGAGAATAGAAAAAAAATTACATTAGTGTAATCTAATAACCGAAATGACATACTCTTTTTTTATTTTCGTTCCTTTGTCATTTTTTTTTATTTCTTTTCTTATTTATTTTTTTACGATTATTTTTTAATCATTTCATCCAATATAAACAATATAAAAAATTATGAAATAAGCTTCTTCAGCTAAATTGGTTTCAATGGAATTATGCGCTTCATGCGAATTTTGCATATCACAACGGCAAAGGAAATAATAAACGATTACGCTTTTTAGCGGTCATCCAAACCCAGAATCCTTTTGATACTTTTTGTCAGCCAATAGGGACTTATAAAGGCTCAACCGTTACAAGCCTCACGACGTAGTAGTGGTCAACTAATAGTCAAATAGAGCTTAGCTACTATACGTCTACACAAGTTTTCGCATAACGTGAGTATCTCTTATTTAAATTTAGTTCTGAGATTGTAAATAAAAAAATATATATACGATATTCATAATCATAAGAAAATGATATGTAACTATTATGCGAAAAGAAATAAATGATTTTATTATAACGTTCCCAATTTAATATATATATATATATATATATCGTCACGAGGTATATTTTAAATATAAAGGTCGTTAAAAAGCAATTTCGATGTTCAGTTAACCGAACGACAGACGAAGATGATTATTTCGTTACAGACTGGACAGATACAATTCAGTAAAATAGACCCCCTTGGGTTATAAACGAATGCTGTTTTTGGTAGTAATAGGTTTACAGTAACAGACGTAGACTACAGTTAAGATGACGAAATAGTCTATTATCAAAAAGGAAAAAAATGGATAGCGAAGTCGCCTGTGGAATTGGAAACATTATTTTCATTTCGGCTTTTCCGAAGGCGATTGCTACTTTCCTACGAAAATATCTGACCCTTATTTTCCGGACTGTTACATCTGTGCCAATTGCTTACGCCTAAAGGCTTCGATCGACATGTTAAACTGTACACGTTGCGATGTATATGAGAGTTTGCGCGTTACCTGAGACGCAGTATGTAATAATCGTACTGCCTATTTCGATTTTTACTCGAACCCTTTATTTCGTTAATTTTTTTTTCCTTATTTAAAGCAGTTATTTCTACAACGCAAACGACCGTATACTGAATTTAAGAAAATTGCTTTACCCGCAACCGGAATTTATTTTCCGTTCGATTATGTTAATAGATAAAATTTTAATTGGAATTTATACAAATTAACGAAGTACTAAAAACGAACTGATAAAATAAAAATTATTACAATTACAATGTCCTTTAGTTCCCTAATTTTAAAGCGTACATTTACAACGTATAATACTAACGACTTAATGTAACTTTGTTACATTACTGGCGTAATGTTAAAGTGTATATATCTATACTGGGAAATTAATCCCGTTATCGAGTAACCTCCTACAATCTACAGACATTTACAATATTTTTCTCCGAGCTGTTTGCACTCCAGGCGATCCTCGTCTTTTACGCATTCAATTTTTTCCTGCGTGTTTGTCAGTGTGGTCCATCCGTCATCGCCTGTTTAAAATTATCTAGATTGCCGATGTTAATCTATCCGTTTGTTTTCATTCGAATACCAGCCCAATTCCGCTTTATATTATCTTCCGCTTTCGTTTGGTCTGTTAATATTTTATCGTTCATTCGTCCAACCTTGTTAGTCCAATTATTTTCTGTTTCATCGCTCTTCGAGAGAGCTACCCCCGTATTTTCATAATTTGTGTAATTATCGGCAGTCATATACGCGTACCGTAAATTTACAATCTTCTAATAATTATGTAAATTTAGTAATTTTTAGAACAATTTAGTTTCAACGTTCCACTGTCTTTACCGTAATAATTAAATTACGTAATGATGAAAAATTTTCTACGTCGTCAGTGGGTTTCGAACCCTCGACTCGCTAGTAACTACGCCATGAGACGACATATATATACTAGATGATCCGGTGAACTTTGTATGGCCGCAGAATCAAGAAATGTATTAACTTATTGGCTGAATTAATTTTAAAAAATAGCGATGGAGACTTAGGAATTATACAAACAAGTTAAAAAAAGCAAATTTGTAAAGTAGTTTAAATGATATACCGTTACCTTTTAATTTCTATATATTTAATTCAGCTGATAAGTTAATACATTTATTGATTCTGGGGTGATACGAAGTTGGCCGGGTAAGTGAAGGCAAAATATAATTATATATAATTATATATATATATATATATATATATATATATATATATATATATATATTACCTAACTAGTGTATATTCAAAATTTAGGCATTATAGAATCGGGCTATCAAAAATCGCTCGAAAAATTTTTCAAAATTTTAAACTCGCGATTTCTCGTTACCGGTTAATTTTGTATATATATATATATGTAAAATGTAGACTCCTTAGTCACCGTGTGAATATATGTATATAACGAATATGCCCAAGCATTATATAAATGAATAGCGTAAAAACAAAATGAAAATTTATCAAAATATTAACTTAATAAAAACCGAAATAATCGATTATATTACAAATACGTAGAATTAATATTAGTTTAAAATTATAAACGTACACATACGATGTAGTAGTTTAATCGAATCAGTAAGCGCGTGGTAATTGAAAACATACTACTATGATGTTTATTATTCGCGTTTAACTTCTGTGTGATTAGTGGGAAAATTTAAAATTAATGACCACCCCTAAATTTACCGATCACATAAAACTGCAAGACCAGCAGCATCATAACCTTAATTATATTAACGGTTCGGGTAGGTTTAATTTTATTATATTTCGAACGGACATCCGAGAAGGCGGAACAATCGAATTTCAACGTCATCAACTTCATTCGTGTCGCAACATGTGCAGCATCTCCGTGCCATGTCCTGAGAGAACGTGAGCGTCATAACTATTTAAATTTTTCTTTCACTAATGCTAGGGAAAAACATGTAGCACGTGCTACTTTTCATTGCTATAAAAATTGGTAGATGGTCATAAAAAGGTCTAGTTGTAATAAGTAAACTTTTTTTAAATGTAGCTCCTGATAAGGACACTACTCTAAACCTGCAATCTTAGATATATCTAAATAAGCAGTTAATCATAATAAATATATAGTTTAATATGCGCATAGCTAAGCTCAAGTAATCACATGATCGTTATTGACCGAATCAAGAGGTTTGAAACATTTAAGCCTTCTGACATACCGGCCAGTAGCTAGAAGTACCAACGGATCCGGATTATCCGGATTCGGGTCCGCTTCTGATGCTGTTGAGCATAGTCATTGAACCATTTAATCTGCAAATTTATATGAAGAGCTTCACTTCGTTGAAACCAAGGAGCATTAGTAACTAGCCGAAGAAACCTATTCTGGGTCGTGTGGATTATTTTCCGATTCGACGAGCACATCCCCATATTTATATTACATAGGTCCATATTGGACGTATAACAGTTCTGTATATTAAAAGTTTATTCTTAAGCTTCATTTTTGAGTGTCGTCCATTGAGCCAATACATTTGTCGTGTATTAAATCGCATTCGAGCAACCTTATGTTCAACATGTGTCCCGCATGTTAATTTTAAATTCAAATGTATACCCAAATATTTAGCGGACTTTGTAACTGGAACCTGTTTGTTATTAACATGAACTACATAACATGGATTGCAATTAAGTAGAGCGAAGATAACATGTAGAGACTTCTGCTCATTTGAATTTTCCAGTCCTTCGTTCATTCCGTTAAACGATCCGGAGCATATTTCAGATTATTAGTCGCTGTAGCTTGAGAATGATTAACAGATAATAATACTGTATCATCCGCAAATATTGCTATTGTTGTCAATAAGTACAGGACACGTCCTAACACACAGAATGTATTGGATGAAGTACTGATGTAGCATCTTCGTGAGATACGCAAAACCATCGATCAGATAAATACGATTGTATAACATGGCACAGTTCAACCGGTAAACTTTGACTTAGTTTAAAGATAATTCCTCGATGCCGTACACGATCAAATGCCTGCGCTATGTCGAGGAAAACAGCTGAGCAATATTTCCTTTCTTCAAATTCGCTTTCTACTACACATGTAACACGATGCACTTTATCAATTGTTGAATGTTTCCCGCGGAAGCCAAACTGATGATCGGGTATTCTAGAGTAAATAATAATTATTAAAAAAAAAAAAAAAGTTTCTCTTGTATATATCGACGGCAGTATCCCACATAGTTTGCCAACCTGAACGCAAAACTGAATTTACAAACTACCTACGAGGTTGGATCTTCAGTTTTTAGTAGATTATACTTAATAGGAAAAAAGGATTATTGAAAATTTGTTCGTAAAGAAATTACGCAGTATCGTGTACGAGTTTATATTGCAATATGAGACCTAAAGGAACGATTAGGAGTAAACGTAAGAAAGGAAACAGTGAGGAACGTCCCGGTAAAAAATAATCGTGCGAAAGTGATATAATAGCGAGTGTAGAATGTAATTGTAAAGTATCAAGTAAGTATACAGTTAAGGAAACAGTTGCCTTCACAGAATCAGAAGAATCGTTTAAACAGTCATTTTCAAACCTGTGGCTCGTCAAAAAGTAACTTCGGTATCTATCTATTTATATATATATTATATATATATATATATATATATATATATATATATATATATATTTATATATACATTAAAATGATCGTTGTTTTCATTTCGGCAATATAAACTCATTTATTAAAAAAGAAAAAAGTATTCAGAATTTTTATACGATAATCATTAAAACTATAATATTATTATAGAACGTTCGGAAAGATATATGAACGCCGTCGTGTGTATTATATACAGTAGAACCCCTCTAGTCTGTCACTATTCGGACTACCTTCAAATTAGTAAATCTGGCTCGCGCACGGTCGGATTAACCAAAGCATGGTACCAGCCGAAGACGGAGGAGAGGATTTTACTGTAAGGATATATCTGCGTGTGAATATATAGAAAACCAAATAGACGGTTCGCAAAACATCTTCAGAATAGCGTTAAGGAGTACTTGAAAAATGGAGAGAATGAAAGGCAATATTGTGCACGTATGTATGACAAAAAGTCTAGAGTTGATTTGATCGTGAACATAGATTGAGTCCTAGTCCTGTTGCTAGAAAAAGTAAGTTAGTGGTTAGATCCGGAGGAAAAAGACTGAAAGTTGATTAAAGCGGTAACGTTCGTATATGACGCAGAAAAGACAACGCGAGTAATTAACGGGTAACCGAATATTGTAATTAGCGCATATTACACTTTGTATTCGATCATTTAATATTACAATTTTCTTACTAAAATTATCATCCAACGCAAAATATAACAACCCATAGAATAATTATTTAGTGTAAATATTACATAGTTCCGGATTTCTCGGCATTTTACGAACAATTTTGCTGCACACTACTGAAGATATGACCACAGAAAAATTCGAATTCCCGTTCACGGATTCTGCAAACCAAATTTTTATTTTGCCGAGAATAAAATAAAGACCGGAATTGAAATAAATGCCGAAAATTATGATTTGTACTTTTTTTTTTAAACATTTTTCACATGTTTTAAAAAAAAAAAAATATCCATGAAGTAGGAAAAAGGTTGTAAGGCAGTTCTATGCCATATTTTGTGTCTGTGACTAGAACGATAAATCGTGTGAACCGCAATTTTACTTTTTTCGTTTATTTTTTAAAATGTTGACAACTTAGCGGCGCTAATTTAACATTCATCGATTCGTATACGTCCGAGTTAGAAGTCTCATATACGAAATTGGAAAAGCGAGGTTTTGTTTGAACAAAATAGAAATCGAGGAAAGTGCATTTAAAAGCATTGACCAAATTCCTGGAAAGGAGGACAATTTTTTCAAGATAATATAAATGTTGCGGCAGCTAAGAATACCGGATACATTGACTTAATGAAAATAAGTAATTTTTCAGTTGAAGGAGATAAGGACATTTAGTCCTACTGAAATTAGCGCATACAAATTCTCGCCAGTTGTGTCGGCGAATGTGGAAAGCAGCTTTTCTCATCTAAAAATTATTGTAAGTGATAAACTTCACCGATTTGGCGAATTAAATTTTGAAAAACATTTAATTATTTTTTATATCGCCAAATTACTTAAGTAAAAGTATAGAATTTGTATGTGGTATAGTTAATAAATTCGTAATGAAGGGCTTTACTATATATTTACTTAGGTTCTCAATACTCATAATTTATTATGTGAACAAATTTTTATAGGAAATATAAGATTTTTTAAGAATTCCGAAAATGACTTTTTAAACGCCCAAAAAAAAAATTTTAGTGCCAAAAAATCCGCACTCGAGTATTTAACATAAATCATTTAATTTTTACATGTTGCTTCTAAAAACACAATATTCGATAGCCTTATCTGTAGTTATATATAAGAGAGCTCCTCATTATATATATATATATATATATATACATATATATATATACACTTGTATATACATACGGGTGATTCAGAGAAGAAATATGGTTTTGTTTTTTGAATATCACAGTTAGTAATACCGTTACAACGCAAATTGTGTGCTCCGCGTCTAGTGTATACACGAGAGATTTGTTTTTGTTCTGTCCTCAATTATCACGGCATCCTATGACGAGAAGGAGCGCTCGTTTTGCGTGGAACTTTATTTTATCACGACAGTGCAAAGAGAGTTTCGAAAAGTATTCAAAGGTAAGCGATTTATTTTTCGTGGAGAGATACCTTAACAGCAGCGTTCACGAAACATATCCACGAGATCTGTAAGACCTGAAAATTCGGATTTCTAAAGAATTTAAAAAATTCAACGACCCATGCTCGAAAAAATTTTCGAAAATTTTGTAAAGACTGAATGAATGTATCGTTGCAAACGGCGGTCATCTAAACTGTATTGCGTTCCACAAGCGATTGTAAGCTAATCTCTCGTTTTCCTATTTTCAAATAAAATTTCATTGAATTTTTTTTTATTTTTTTAATTTTATTATTATATCGGCTTTAACACAGCTATGAGCTTATCAAGCCGAAAGTATAAAGTTATTTATATGGCATTATATAGATTACATTGTTTGAGGAACAGGAAGAGATCGTTTAAATGAGGCTATTATTACACAGTAGTTGGGATAGATTAGCGGATAGGTTAAACTTTTGACGGAATTCGGATAAATGGTTGCAACTTGTTAGGATATGCCGAATAGTGAATTGAGAAGTGTTACGGAAAGGTTAGGAAGAGGGTGGTACGTTATTGAATAGGTTTGAGTGGGTTACACGTGTATGACCAAGTCTTAATCTAGTTAAAACTATTTCTTCTTTTCGAGATTTTCGATTGGATGACTTCCATTCTTCTATCTTTTCTTTTATATTTCTGAGGTAGTTTGTGGATGAGGTCGACACCCATTCGGAATTCCACAGTGTTGTAATTTTCTTCTTATGACTAGTCTTTAGATCATCTGCTGTTAATATGATTTCGGCATTTGGATCTGAAAGTAGCGAGATTGAGCTTTTTGCTAACTTATCAGCAATTTCGTTGCCTTTTATTCCTTTATGGCTCGGGATCCATATGAACTGGATATCTATTCCGGCGGATTGTAATTGTGATAAGGTTTAATGGATTCTTTGTACAATTGGGTTGCTGTTGAATATGCTTCGAATGTTTGCGAGTGCATTCATCGAGTCTGTTAATATGATGAATTGATGAGCTGCGCGCGATTTCCATATCTCCTGTAATGCTAGGTATACTGCATACACCTCAGCAGTTGAAATTGAGCTTTCCGATGGTAGTTTTTCGGCTTTGCTTATTGTGTCTGAAATGAAGAAAGCCACTCCGGTCGCTGATACTGTTTTTGATCCATCTGTGTAACAGTGTATGCTGTTCGGGAAACGCTCCAAAATTTTCTTTAATCTCGACTGAAGGTCTACGATGCCCACGGAATTTTTTGTTCACACCGAAAGTTCGTCAATGATTTGAATTGGGGGTATTATCCATGACGTACGAAAATATGATGGAGCGAGCGGTATGTTTTCGAAGTATAAGGGGTTTGGATATTTTCTTCAAATTTCAGTGCGATGTGCTGATCGCTTTTGTTATTCAGTTTGAATTTCGTCCGGTAATAGTCGTTAAATAGGAGATTACGTGATGGCAATTGTATCATTCTTCGAAATTTGAGAGGCGGTTCGTTAGCTTCTACGCAGAGACTTACCGTGGGTATGGTTCTGAATGCTCCTGTTGCTAATCTTATGCCTTGGTGATGGATGCCATCTAGTTTTTTCAATGTTGATCTGTTTGCTAAATTATAAAGCTGTGCACCATAATCCAATTTTGCACGAATGAAGGACCGGTATAACTGCAATAATGTTCTTCTACTACAACTTTTTTGAGGATAACGCGATCGTATGCTTTTGAAAGGTCAAAGAAAACTGCGATAGTAAAATTTGAATTTAGGAATGATTTTTTGACATTCATGACAAGATCACTTACTGCTAGCTGTGTTGATCGTTGCTGTCTGAAACCATATATTGATGTGTAGATAGTATATTGTTGGCTTCGAGTGTCCATGAGAGTCTTTTGTTTAGAAGTTGTTCAAAAATTTTACGCTTGTGAGAGTTATTGGTCTATAGTTGTTAATGGAAGAATTTCTACTCGATTTAGGAATCGGGATTATGATAGCAGTCTTCCAGCAATCGGGGAAAATGGAGTTTTTAAAAGCTTTATTATATATTGCTAATAGATATTCTAGAGCTGTAGTGTGTAGATGTTTCATCATTATTGGGTGAATATTATCTGGTCCAAGAGCAGTATTGTGAATATGTTTATTCATGGAATGCATTAGTTCTTGCCCCACGTCAAATTTCTATTATACGGTTCTTCAATTGTATTTCTGAATGGGATCAGAATTATCTCTGCATTATTTTTAATGTTCAAAAATTTATGGGAATAGTTCTAATCAGATGATATCGATGCGAAGTGGTCTACAAACCTGTTTGCAATGTGGATAGGTTCTTCAATTATCCTGTTGTTATCGTCTAATAAAGTTATTGGGGTAGCTGATTACGGCCTTGTATCTTTTGAACGTTTGTCCATGCTGATTTAACTGAACTTTTGAAATTTATTTCAGAAATAAATTTATTCCAGGTTTCCGTTTTGGATTTCCGAATTGCTTTCCGTGTGTCAGATCTTTGTTTTTGGAATGTTTCTAAATCTTCTTGTGACTTTGTTCTCTGGTACCTGAGTTATTCAAAAAACAACAAAACCGTCCGTCTTGGTCAGCGTATATATATATAAATACAATTTATATTTAATTCGGATATAATTTTTTCGGTAGAACGTTATTCGTCTTAGAAACATCTGTTTAGATAATCACTATTATTGTCAAAGCTACCGGTGGAAAATGCAACTTTATGCCGGAATATAAAATCATTCTAAATCGACCGAAATTGTATTTTATTCTACGGCATCTTAACATAAAAAAAAAATCTTTAGATTATATTCATTTTATTAAAAGGTAGGCGTGTGAGAATCTCCCCCTATATTTCTTCTATTATAAATTTAAACTATATAATTCGTTTCCACCTAATAATAAACTGTTATTATAAGGACCAACAACGATTATTATCGTATTATTATTATTATTATTATTTATTATTGCGTAAGAAAAATTTAAAAATTCCGTAATACTAAAGGGATCGATCGAAATATTACTAAACATCCCGTTCGATTTATTATGATTCGATAAAGGGTGTACCAGTAACGTATTAAATAAAACTCTTACACAAAAAATCAAAATAAAAAGAAAAAATTCGAGAAAAAAAGTTGATAATTTTCAAAAAAAAAAATAATAAACCAACGATGATTGTCTTTCGACGAATATAAGCCCGGAGGTTAGGGTTTTTAAATTACTCCACATATTACCTTCGACTTTATTTCTACCTCTATCCATCTCTTTATTTATATATTTTATATATATATATATATATTCATATAAACGAAAAGGTCGCAATAATCAAAAACCGCAGACACTATTTACTAAACGGTATTATTATTACTGGTTTAGCATCATTGTTATCGATATTACTTTAATATTATCGTTATCGGGGATATCTTCTCGGCTATTACGATTATCTGGGTTGTTATTATATTATTATTTCATTTAAACCTTTTGTTAATATATATTTTTTTCCATTGGAAGTATGTTCTACATACATATATATATATATATATATATATATATATATATATATATATATATATATATATATATATATATATATATATATATATATATAAATAATATAATCGTTACATGCGGTCGTTAAATTACTACCTTATTCTTTTTATGGTTGTCCCTTTAAAAGTATTTTTAAACGTGCGTTTAATTTGAGCCTATTTTTTTTTTAAACACGCCCAACTTTTAACAAAGTTACTTCTGTATTATTATTATATTTTTTTTAACATCTTAAATTTTCCACACATAATGGTGTCGCGACTTTTGCGCATCTCGGATACGGTAACAATCGCATTTATAAGATTAACGTCTCGACGTTATACGATGGTATACCGGCTGGGGTAATCGTTATCACCTTGGATAGTGCGATATAAACGTATGAATTTTCCACGTGCGATAATATAAACGATTAATTTAAATTTATAAGTAATATTTTTCAGATTCTCTTAGCAAATACTAAGAAATTCTTCTCGAATCGAATAATTATGTTGTTTTTTTTTTTATAACAGAGGTAATGGTTGTTATACATTTACTCGCATCGGTCTCATCGCATTTCCCTGTTCCGGATGTACACCAACTAGGACTTTTCGAAGAAGACAACTAACCTCCGGATAATGAACACGAACTCGTCGTAAAGTCTCTACACGTATACCGAGTAAATTACGTTGTATTCGGTCAAACGTTCACCTTTGCCCGTATACCCGATTACAACAACAAAAAATAGAAAAATCGATATCCTCTCGTCGCCTGCACAGTGGCACCGTGCAAGAATATCTCATTCTCTTGCCCGTATTCAATGGTTACCTCGCATAGCTCCTCGTCAGTTTTCCGAGGCTGCGTCGAAGAATATCCTTAACGTCGGCATCTCTGTAAACTTTATCCATTCGTTCCTGCGATGCCGCGTTGTTACTGTATGAAAAAATTACTGTTTTTTTTTTTTTTTATTTTGATAGTTCGCAATCGTAATTTTGTAACGACGCGAATTAGTCGCCCTGTGTGAAATGTTCCTTTTAAATTACCATTTTCATTATACGTAGACGTAACTCCGAGGATAATTACCTACAGAAATACAATATCGACCGATAAGGACTTATCTATACCGGAATTGAAACGATAATTTAAAGATTTGAACGGAGCATTCGAAAAACAAAAACCCAATATAAAGAAGACAAGGTTGCCTTTTCTCGTCCAGTTTATTCGTTAACCAAACGAAGGAAGCGCGAATTGGAAAAATGGAATTAAAAATCAACGGCAAAGGAATAAACGAAATAAATTATGCGGAAGATAAACGCAAATGTGGAAGATGATCGATCGACTAAATAAACAAAGTCGGTTTAAAATATGGAAAGAAAATCGATGTATTTAAAAAAAAAGCAGGGGTGATTAAATTTACGAAGAATGCCGGCGAGAAATCGGTACACGAGAAATTGAAAATGTAAGTGTAAATGGATATCTTAGTGTGATTGTAAATAACGATGGTCAAAATTACGAACAGAAAAGGACAAGAATTTGTAATGCAAACACCGCTTTCAAAAACACGAGTAAACTGCTAGAAAACTGAAAGACAAACGCGAACCTAATGAGACGCTACCCGGGGACTATGAAAAAAAACTATTATTCGTTTTGGAGAATATCGTGGAAAGATGACATAACCAATGAGGAGGTTAGGAGAAAATCGGGGAAATATAGGTAGACAATGTTAAGAACGAGAGGACGAAATATATAGCGTAGTAAAATCCGAGAAGGTGACGTTTTCTCGTTTGCAGTACACGGTTGGAAAATCAACGACAGAAAGTAGGCGACTGGAGTTGATAACGACAAATTTTAACTTACTGCGTAAGAAATTACATATGTGAATGGAATTGAGCGTATATCATTTCCTATATAGAAATAGAGAGAGAGAGAAGGGGTGGGAAGGCAGGAACGCTTACATCCAGCAGTGGATAAATATGAGCGTATCGTGATAAATATATATTTAAATAATATATGGTATTATTTAAGTTTATGATGAAATGGAATTTATTATTCATCTTCTACTAAGTTTATCATCGAATTTATTCAAACGAAAGTAATTATTAGCTAATAATATACCCGGTGCGTAATTTTTTAAAAGCAGGTGTATCAATACAATGAAACGAAAAAACAGAGTCGCGTCACTGAAAGGCGATTATAAAATACGAAATTGCTAAAAATAAGAAAATAAATGTACCTACCGGAATGGAACTAGTTCTATTTTGTAATCGTTAAAGAACTTAAAATAATTTTAAAATATTAAAAATATTATGCCGGACAACGACTATTTTCGAATTCAATACTACGTTCGAATTACAAACTCTCAATGATCGTTATAAATAAAATTCTACTTAGTCGATTTATTATAATGTATATATATATATATATATATATATATATATATATATATATATATATATATATGTATGTATATATATATAGGGAGATCAGTCGTTATCTCTAATGGTCGTCCACGTTCTTGTTTTGTGTTCCGTAATTATTCATTAAATCGTTAATATATTTCTCGTAATATGTAGATATACTCGGAGGCATCGCTTTTTCATCGAATCATAATCGGTGAGATAATACCATTTTATTTATTTATATTTATCTTTATTACATATTATTGTTGTTGTCGTTACTATTACTATATTATTCCGTATCATAATTTTCTGTATTACGCTACGTTTAGGTTTATTAAAGTATAGTCTATATATATTTACACATATATACAATCGTGGGCTACTGTTGTCGGTTTCAAGTTCGCAATGTTCATAATGTGAGGCAGTATCAGACAAAAAAAACCATTGTCATTATTCTTCATAGACCTAGAACCAACAACAAATTGTCGAGAGATATATCATTTAAAATCACCGTGTAATACAATTATTAAAATAGAAACGTCTAAAAAGAAAGCATCAATAGTGTCTGATGAACTGTCAACAATGGGGACATACGAAAGCCTACTGTACACGAGCGCCAGTATGCGTGAAATGTGGATGGACACAGACGAATGCAAAAAGGACCTACAATCACCTCCTACATGCGGACTGTGCGGTGGATCTCATCTCGCGAATTATAAAGGTTGTGAGATATATCAAAAATTAGTAAAAAATAAAACAAATCTCAAACTTAGAGCGAGTCAACCTATCAAACAAAATTATCGACGACCATCTGTAAGCTATTCACAAGTTATTAATGCTAACACTTCAGGCCAGATAAATAATGCTACAGCAAATATGAACCATGTAAGAATTTCCGGGCAAATCTCCGATAGTAATAGATCGTCGAGTAATCTAAATGTATAGGGACAAAATGTGCCTACGGTGAACTTGGCGGAGTTTCCGAACGAATTTAAGGCAATATTCCGCCAATTAACTGAGCAAAATAGCACGATGTTATCCATGCCTACCACGTTAATTCAAAAACTAATCAAATAATGCCCAGGTATCTAAGGGTTGCTCAGTGGAACGCGAATGGCTTGAAAAATTATAAAGTCGAAGTTGAATTGTTCTTAAATATTAATTCAATCGGTGTAATTTTAGTTTCTGAAACTTAAGGATAATTTCAAAATAAATAATTATAACACGTATTCGTGTACACACCCCTCGGAAAAATCGCATGGTGGTTCAGCAATACTAATAAAAACTGACATTTTACATCATGTATTAAATCAGCTTAAAGAAGAGTATCTACAGGGAGCTATAGTATTAGCATACGGATGATGGGTGGCCAGCTTGTGTTATCAGCTGCTTATTGTCCACCACGACACAAGACAACGACAATCGAATTTAGCAAATACATAAAATATTTGAGGAATAAATTCGTTTCTGGAGCTGATTGGAACGCCAAACATACAGCGTGGGGCTCCAGGTTAACGACAACAAGGGGGCGTATGCTGAAACAAGCACTGGAAAGTCATAATGCTAAATATATATCAACGGGGGAATCGACATATTGGCCAACCGACAATGGTAAAATACCGGATCTGCTGGATTTTTTCATTACAAAAGGAACTGCTAGTTATTACTCAGAAATAAATTCTTCTTTCGATCTTTTTTCGGACCACTCTTGTATCATTTTAACGTTTGGCGATTCGGTTTTATGTCGTGAGGAAAAAATATATTTGTGTAACCACAAAACAGATTGGGAATCATTTAGGGAATACTTAGATACCAAATTAAATCTAAAAATTCCATTAAAAAGCGAAATTGACATCGAGAATGCCGTACGCTAACTAGAGAGATACAAACAGCAGCCACGCTGAATACTCCAGTTAATACTTACAAAAAAAGTAATAATTATCCGCTATCAGTCCGAAAGATAGTCTTGGAAAAGTGAAAGTTTAGACGAAGGTGGTTCCAAACAAGGAATCGCTAGGATAAAAATTTATTCAACAATAAAGTAAAAGAATGAAAAATGTTATTAGCGGAAATTAAAAACAAAACTCTTAATAGCTATTTAAATAAACTTTCACCCCTAGCAATAGATGACTATTCCTTGTGGAAGTGCACCAAAAATATTAAACGGTCCAATACACATATTCCTCCGATAAAACATGGTAACGGATCATGGGCGAGAGATGATAAACAGAAGTCATATTTATTTGCTCAGCACCTGGTAACCGTGTTTCAGCCAAACATAACGGCTAGCACGGACAGGGACGACTATATAAATAGTCCATACGAATCATCTTCTTCGATTAAGTTAGCCTCACCTTCTGAGGTGAAATGTATACTTAAAATGTTGAAAAAGAAGAAAAGTCCGTGTTTCGACTTAATAAGCGCTGAATTATTGAATGAACTTCCGCGAAAAGCTATAGTATTGCTGACTTATATACGTAATGCAATATTTCGCGTACAATAGTTTCCAGTGCAGTGGAAATTCAGGCAAATTATAATGATTCCGAAACCTGGCAAAGATCCGTATTGTGTTTCATCCTATCGTCCGATCTCCTTGTTGCCTGTTTTGTCGAAGGTAGTAGAAAAATTAATATTAAAAAGATTACAGCCTTACATACAATCCAATGATATAATTCCGCAACATCAATGCGGTTTTATAAAATACCATTCCAATTACATAGGGTGGTTAGTGTAATTGAAAATAGCTTAGAAACCAAAAAACTGTATGTACCGCGGCATTTCTCGATGTTCAACAAGCTTTTGATAAAGTTTGGCACGATGGTCTATTATATAAACTGAAATGTCTATTGCCGAAAAATTTTTACCTGTTGTTGAAATCATACATAGAAAATCGGCACTTTCAAGTGCGTTATAAACATACCTATTCAGAAATACATCCTCTTTTAGCAGGCGTTCCCCAAAGTTCTGTGCTGGGCCCCACGCTGTACTTGTTATACACGGCTGATTTCCCTACAATGGAAAACGTACAGCTGGCTACATTTGCGGATGACACTGCACTGCTCTCAACACACACGCATCCGAAGATAAGGCGGTGATATTGTTTAAAAAATGGAAAATTGGAATTAACGAAAACAAATCTGTCAATATCCATTTTACCAACAGAAAAGTTACACCCCACCCGTCAGGATTAATAGCACCGATCTGTCAGTGCGATCAACGGTCAAGCACTTAGGATTACACTTGGATAGCCGATTAACATGGAAACATCACATACAGATGAATAAAAAAAGAATTAGATATTCCGGTTAAAAAAATGTACTGGCTGATAGGGAAACACAGTGTACTAATGACAGATAATAAACGTTTAATATATACGGCGGTTCTAAGGCCTGTCTGGACCTATGGGATGCAACTTTGGGGTTGTGCTAGACCATCAAACCTGAAAATAATACAAACGTCACAAAATAAAATTCTTCGGATGATAACCAAGGCACCCTAGTATGTAACAAATCTAACGTTGCATTATAGATTATGTGACCGAGGTCATAAAAGTTCACGCTAAAAGACGCACAAGAAGACTTGATAGCACCCGAATACTTTTGCTAGAGGATTGCTTGATACCACCGGTGACATAAGGAGACTAAAACGTCAGAAACCGCAGGATCTCGTTTAGGGTCGTCGTAATCGGGTAGGTATCGCTGGATACTTGTCCCCTTATGCTCAATTCTTTTAAACGTACTGCTAAATGTCCTTGGTGGACAGCTCGCAGTATTATAAATAATATATATATATATATATATATATATATGAATAATTGTTTATAAGCTTCAGTAATTTAGTTTATCAACAGATTTATAACAACCTTCTTAAAACACACCAACTACGCTGAATTAAAAAGAGCCGCGGAAAACCGGTTAAGATGGAAAATTACCACCGTGTGAACTAGTGTTAGGACTATACTAGTAATGATGATGATGATATTGGAAATAATCCAATTTATATTTCTATTCGTTTTTGTTTTCAGCCATATTTCTGAAAATTCCCCGGGACGTAGAAACGTACCAACAAGTATGTTTTATCGAAGACGAAGAACCGGAAATCTTGAACACAGTAAAATTCAGGAAAACTAAAATACTCGGACCACATAGTGAGAAATGAATTATTGCAGAAAATTCTTCGAGACGAGATAATGGGACGGAGAAGAATAGCTTGGCTCATGAATTTAGGAACATGGTATGTAGCAACATCCTTTGAACTCTTCAAAGCAGCGATGTACAAAACCTTAATAGCCAATTCGATGGCGAACATAACGGATATGCACTGGAAGAAAAATTCGTTTTTAGTTTATTTTTCTTTTATCGTATCATTACAGGATTTAATTTCTAATTTTCTATTGTTGTATATAATAAATAGTAAATGAAAAATTTAAAATTCCAACAGTATACAACTTTTACAGAATCAGGAAAATAATATTGAAGAAAAAATTAATATAAAAAAACTAAATTAATAAACAAATATATTGATATTAAATTTCAACAAATCAAGAAAATAGACCGACAGAAGCAGACATCATTTTTGGATCATATTTTCACAATTACCATCACATATTTTTAAGTAATTATATTTAATTTATATTTTTAAAATTATGATTTTTTAAATTTTTCACTTGATAATGGCGTAAATGCCGAAAAGCTTTGTGTTTTCCTTAAGAAAATAAATATTAGTGATTTAACTAATTTTCAATTGATTTTATATATATATATATATATATATATATATATTCGTTATTTAAAAATCAAAAGAAAAAGATCCAATAAAAATTGTCGGGTTTATTATCATTATTTTCGACGATAAATTTTATTGTTGTTATAAATTTTCGAAAATCTCATCGCGCGAATATCGACGACTGGTTGTCGTCGGGTACCAAAAATAATAAAAAGGAATAATTTCTACTTATAGAGATATATTTTCTCGAATAATTTTCAATCGGACTAACACACGCACGGTACGCATAATCTTTTTCTTCGAATATATCTATATATATATCTATACATCTATATATATATATATATATATATATATATATATATATATATATATATATATATATCATGTATAATAAAAAACATATATACTATACGTACGAAAATTCGAAATAGATACTAAAATATTATATACTATTAACATGAATACAATAATTATTACTATTGTATGAATTTTTACATTATTTATAAATATTCACATATATATCATTATATATATATGTTGATATACATATGCAAAAAGTTTAATTAATATTAGCGGCCGTTTTAATATATGAAAAATGCAACATTCGAAATCGCGTTTAATATATGTTATAACATAAATACTAATAAACAATACGACAAAGAGAGCGCGAGTATTTAATAAGATTCTCCCTATTTAAATACTATACAAACTATATATATATATGCATATGTATGTATATTACACATTTTTATTTCTAACATTATTTATATAGTATATATATATATAAATATATATATATATATATATATATATATATATATATATTACACGTTTTATTGCTAATAGGTAAAACGTACGTCATTTTCGTTCGGATTATATTATATTCATATATATGTATTATTCTTGTACGAAATCAAATCATTAATTAATCTCAGACACATTTTCGGAACTCCGAATTATTTTTAATGATTAATTTAATCGACCGGTTAATAATTATTAAAAAAAAACATTTATCTATAATTTTTGTTGTTAACCGAAATATAGTATTTTCTCCTTTTTAAAAAAAAAAAATTAACATTCGCTACTACGGAAAATGTTTTTCGCCGTTTTAAAGTGACAATCTTAAATCGAACGATTTCCAATAGTTCGACGAAAATAGAAATGATTTTCCGGCTCATCTTGTCTCGATTGGAAATTTATTCCTGTTTATCGATTAACGCGTTCGAAATGTAACCTGTTTCTTCAGATTTGAAAAAAATTTCGTAAAATAGATGGTCTCGCGAAGAAAAAAAAATTCGTCGAATTATATACATACATACATTATAAATACATATATATGTGTGTGCGTGTTTGGGTGAAATTTAAACGATTTCTCTGCTATTGAAAGTTAAGCTTAGATATGAAAAATAAGTTTCTTCGATGTAATGTGTGATCAGCGCTATTATGTGGGTGTGAAACTTGGACAGTAAAATATGAAAAAGCGCGTCTTATCATTTGAAATGTGATGTTACTGAAGTGTATTGAAAATTACGAAGAACGAACAAGTGTTAAAATTGATGAAAACCGGTCGGATACCGATGACTATGATAAGAAGATTTGTACGAGGAAATCGAAAAATACAGACAATACTAATGGAAACGATCGACTACAGAAGAAAACCCAGGATAAGAAGAAGGTTATCTTGAGGCTGAATAACATATCAAAAATGGACTGGAATTCAGATTAACCGAAGCATCGAGAAGTCGGAACTTATTTCATCAGATAGTGGAATCTATGCATGATAACTAAGCAATACACGAATCGGGTTGCACGTGAAGAAGACGAATATATGCGTACATATACGATTGGACAATACATCGTCCTATGTATGTTTTCAAGAAAATGCGCGGATCGCTGAAACCACGAATAATCGCGAACCTTTCTATTTTCCCATATTATATGCCATTTTGGGATTAGTTTTTTTTCATGTGTGGTTTTTTTCAATATAATTTTTATTTCGCATTTTTAGGTGAAATAAAAAGATCACGTTAAGAAGAAAAGAAAGGCCAAAAAATTGAAAGATACAATGCACCGTGTTATGCCGAGTGGCCACAATAGAAAAACCGAAAGACCAACTGTTGTTCTAAGGACTGGCGACAGAGGAGTCGGCTATCAGCGTGTGGATATTTAAAAAAAAAAGTGTGTTTATACTGAAACCATGGATTCGTTTCCTCCTCAGTATCAATGTGTTGATAACTGAAACCATGGATATTGAATTACGGGGATCCAACTGTTCACGTATATAGATGTGTATATTCGTAAGGTAAATACGATGCACGCGTAAACGTTAAAAACGAATATGTATAACATTAGGAGGCTGATTAAATTAACGGATTAACTATGGGAGGAGTTATTCTCTCGGTTAGTAAACGAATTACTAGCGAATTAATATAATTTTCGTCAATCTTCAAACCGAGATTTATCGATGTCTGCTATTCATTTTCTCTTTGAACATATATATATATATATGTATGTATGTATAGCGGATATTCTGGGAATATTTTTCGAAATTGAAACTTCATTACAACGAAGAAGAAGATCTTGTTATTAGTGGAAACCGTTTTACAAACTATAGAATGAGTGATTAGCGGTTTAATTTACTTCGATGATTAGATTTCCCATTTCTTTAATATATACAACACGTTACAAAGTATAGTTTATACTACGACCAATAATTATATATCACCAAATCGTGGACAAATATACTCACACACGCGAATTATATAGATATATGTGCGTGTATGCGTGTGTGCGTGGCGTATGTAATCGATGAAATTAAAAAAGATATACGTAACAGTTTGCCTTCGAAAATAATAAATCGAAACTGAAAAACGAATTGTGTGGGTGATGTATGAGATCTATTGGGTCGATTAAAATTACGTACGTAATTGGCTGACTATTTCTAATTTTATATATAAAAAAAAAAAAAAAAAAATTAATTTTATTTAGAAAAAGTACTCAAAAATTATAAACGAATCAATAATATATATATGTATGTATGTATGTATATACGTGTATGTATGTATATATGTGTATATAAATTTCTTCCTCGGCATATGTGTGCGAACCAACTGTTTCAAAAATGAAAATTAATATTTTAAAGCAGTAAATTTTAACGAGACTTTTAAAAACACAATATCAACTTTAAGAACGTCGACATATTTCGATCGAATGATTGAAAAAATAAAATTTATTCTCAATTAGCACGTCGTCCAGATAATAAATTAGCGCTACTTATGGCGCCGGATAAATTTAAATTTTTTTTATTTTAAATTGTTTCTCCCGTATCGTGTTTATTAAATGTGTTACCATAATGATTTTTCGCAATATTAATGACGTAACACTTTAGCGAATATAAAATATTTATTTTACGCGTTCATCAAGCGTATAAGTAGTTTTCGTTGAAAGTACAAAATACGCGCATACATTATTATTATTATTATTATTAAGACTATTATTATTATTACTATTATTATAGCATTAAACTTATACGCGAAAACGGACGAACAAAAATGCATACGTATTATGACATTACATGTTTTGCTTAAAAATGATATAAATAAATTTTAATAAATAAAAGTAAATCAAGATGAAGACGACTACGTTGCAGTACTGAATAACACCGAATTTTTGTAATAATTTGCTGCGCTTCGAGAATCTGTAATTATATAAGAGTAAAGACAATTAATTTTTATCCAGTTCATCATTTTATCGAATTATATATATATATATATATATATATTGCCGACGGGCATAGCGCGTTGAGTACGGCGACTCTCCGTCTAATTGCCGAAGTTAAGCAATGGTACTTGCATGGGTGACCGCCGGCTCAGTGTGTTGTTGGTATCTCCCAGTTTGCCTGGCCCGCACGGGAGATTAGGCTCTTTTCTCCCCAATTTATTGATTGCCGAGACCTACGTCCAGCAGTGGACCGATATAGGTTAAAATATATATATACGTATATATATATATTATAATTATATATATATATATATTATATATATATATTATATATTATATATATATATATATATATATATATATATATATATATATATATATATATATCGAACGCTTGTAACTTATCCTTATTCGTTTTATTTAACGTCCAGATTTCAGCAGCACCGTAAAGGGCATCATCACGGAAACGTCTTCGATATTATTTTTC
Source organism: Coronaproctus castanopsis (assembly GCA_032883995.1). Taxonomy (NCBI): domain Eukaryota; kingdom Metazoa; phylum Arthropoda; class Insecta; order Hemiptera; family Monophlebidae; genus Coronaproctus; species Coronaproctus castanopsis. The sequence continues at coordinate 232,797,318 of CM065053.1, read as the reverse complement.
GGAACTTGAACAATATCTGTCTTAATATGCCTTGTTTTCCTCCTAAACGCCCATTTTGCTAATAAAATTCTATAATTAATTCCGCTATCACCTATTATACATAGATAAAGGAAATCTATCGCGAATAACGACAAATGAAATGATCCAAATGGTTTAGAAATTTTTCAGTCGTAATATCGAAAATGAGAGTAATAAAAAAAAAAGTCACACAGAAAATACAAGGAAGTTAAATCCGGAGATCGGATATATTATATATATATATATATATATATTTGTTTTTCGTGCTATGGTCTACACCTAGCCAGCCTAGGTCATCGATAGATGTTATCATGAGTAAACTCAATTTAATCACTTATAGTTCCATCCATTGATGTACTGTTCACATAGCAGCTTTCACGTGCCGTTAACTGGAGTAAATCTAATGGTTTCGTCCGTTCTAGCCGGCGAATCTCCTCCACATTATCCAGTAGGATTATTTCTGTCCAATTGGTATGTCTGCCCAACCTAAAAGCATGCTTCTTTGCTTCTTTTTTTAACGACTTCTTGAACATATGCTAGATCACGGTGTCTCATACAGCACCAAAGAGGCATCTGCAAGTGTCCTCAGATTTTTATTCTGATATGACCGTTCGACTGCAGAAAATTGTACCTTTAAATAAATCGATATGTAGTTTCAAATTTAGATATTTTTTTTGTGTAAACATATAGCATTTAGTGAGAATTATAATAATCGTAATACAAATAATAATTAATAATTAATTATTAATAATATAATTTTGGCCTTAAACTCGAAACAGGTGTATTCTACGTAAAAAAAATTCTTCTCGAATTTATATTCGACCACGCAGTTTTGTACGATCATTTAACTTCGTATTAGATAAATGAAATATTTAGTTCGTAACAAACACATAAATAAGCCGAAAGAACACACACCGGTTTCTGTTTCGAACGAAAATTAATAATAATAATATCGATATTAAATGTTCAAGCCTGCGGCTGTGTAACCAGTCGTCGACACCTGTATTATAACGTTATTATAATAACAACAATGTTACGTAACGTAATATAATATTTTAGAAGTCTGACGATGTAGTTCATTTATTGACGGAAGAAGTTTAAGCCAGGTTAACAGAAGTATTATTTTATTTCACGCGGTCGGGGACGAGATCCTTTTTAGCAGTTTCGTATCAGCTGTTAGCGAGAAATTAGACACGCACCTGTGAATTAATTGACAACTAATCGCCAAGTGAACTAGACGACGAAATTTCAAAAATTCAAATAACCATATAATTATTAGGTATCGTTTTATAGACAGATACCTCGACGTCGTTAAAAATCCATAAGAGAGTAGCAAATTTATTACGGCATTCCTTTCGTGGAAATAGTTAAAATCCGGTATTAGATAAGTTAATACAAGACGAAGAAATTTTCACGAGACTAATCGGCTTAAATAAACTGAATTCGACGGAGATGTAGATGAAAACGTCTTGGAAAGAAATAAAAACAAACCGAGTCCTAGAATACAAAAACAAGATCGTGTAAACAGCGGAAAATAAAACTGTTAGGACATGTAGACGCACTGTCGTAGCCAGGGAGTAGTTTTGGGGGTCTGAACGGAATCAATCTGATAATAAGGAAATATATACTCGTTGTTAAATGCCGTTTTTCATTTGTTAAACATATTTTGTTTTTTTTTATTTTCATTAAATTTATTTAAATTTCGTTGTTTTTGAAGTAAATAAATAGTTTTGTAATATATGAGATACTAGAAGAATTTTGTAGAAAAACGCGAAGAATAGATTTTAAATTTTAAATTTAAAGTAATACAAATTATTATTCCTTCAAAAAATATAAAATAATTATTTATCGTTTATTTTTTCGATTGTACTTTGTAACCATCTCCCTCTGTTCTCAATACTATTAGTGTGTTCTAGTGACGTTAAATATTTCTGCCGTCTATTGCTTCTAATATAATTACATATTCGACGTCTAATAATTATAAAAATAACTCTGGTGATTTGGATTGCTTTAACCTACTTGAGCTTTTTGGTTATTTACTTAAAGTTCAATTTAACTCTGGTTTACTGTTATAATTTAGTTTTGTTTGAACCCCCTCTTCAACCAAGTCTGGCTACGCGACTGTGTAGACGTAACTTTATAAAAATATAACAAAGGATAATGTTACAGGCGAAAGATCAAAAACGAGACCGAGGACATCTATAATGAATAGTGTATACAATCGCTAGAATATAAGTAAATGTCGTACGATCGCTACTAACAGGACACATTAGCTGCAGCGACAAGACATTGCCCTTAGTGGATAAAAAAATTGAAGTTTATGTATGTAGTTAAATAAGTTTACTTCCTCTGCCATTAATTGAAACGTTAAAAACAAACAAATGCGACAATTACGAATTCAACGGATGATTTAATTAATGAAACGACTTCGAATTTCCGATCAAAAATTTAAAAAAAAAAAGTGTTAAATCGATTGCCGCGGCCAATGAACCATTCTAGTTGACCCGAGACAATTTCGTAAAATCTCCGGGAGTCAGCGACGTTGTACGAACTTTCAAGCGAATTGTGCTCCTGTCAAAGAACAACCGTGTCAGTAGGGTTGAACGAGGACGTCCTTCCGGAACAATTATGTTGGCCTACAGTTGGAAACTTGATATTCGTCGCAAACAGACTCGAGTTTATCCACTTTCTTTTCCTTTACCTACGGAGCAAAAACTCGAAGGGAAGGCGACTTATGTCGCTTTAAATTCGGTCGAATAAAATGATTGGTAATTAAATTACTCGAAATAATTTTTTAATACATTGCATTCGGCTTATAAGTACGCGACTTACCTTGCAACGGAGACTTAGAATCCGACCCATCAATATGTTGCGATTGTTGCTGTAAATGTTGATGCCTGGATTTTCTTTCTAATTCCAATTCTTGAGCTAGGCTTTCTGTTAAGAGAATAAAAAAAAAGGCATCAGAAAAATAAAGGCTAGTTATATGTAGTTTAAATAGCTTTGAATTATTTCATTGTCGCGCGTGCAATACGCACACAGATCCACTTATTCGTAAAACCACACACACACACATAAACGCGCTATCTGTATAATAGATTTAGCCGAAAACAATTCGTTTACACCGGCACCATGGAAATGTCTACCTTGTCGTCATAGTATTTTGACACTACTTCGGATCAACTTCTGACCTAGAAACAATGTGTAAATAGACTCGGAGAGAAATTTGAAACTGGATTAATTTGATCATTAACCGCTTCTGATGGGGAGCAAATGCAGAAGTGTTTAAATCGCTTTATCACGAATACAACTTGTTACAGAATACTACGGCGCAGTATTGTTCACGCGTCTAAGATCTATGTAATTTCAAATGAAACACTATATGGTTAATTACAAGGAATGCTCACATCTACATCTACGTATTAGGGCTATCGGTGCTCGCTGATACTTATCTGCCTACACGAAGAGGAGCTGCGTAACAATGTCGCTCAGTTTATTTCACAATAATATACAGGAAAATCTAGGATCGAGGATACAGATTGAAAGGATAGGCCGATAATAAATAAAGAAAGCTGCGACGCTAGTTTTAATAATAATAAGTTAGTGAACGATTACTCTCTCGTGACCATCTACTCTAACATAGAGCTATCTTTCTGTTTTTTGTCCATTTTGTCTACTTCCAAATTCCTCTAATTCGCTATATTTTACTACACCCGCCTACACTCCAACCCCATATCCGTTATTTTGTTTCTTGTCCAATAGATTCCCTCCATTACACTATTCCTATCCTTCTCCAACTTCATTGACTATTTCTAACAGCTAAGTCATCACAGTATAGCCTTATAAAAAATAATAATAATCAGGGTGACAAATTCTCGTCTTAATAGACGCACTCGGTATTTAATCGTGTTTGGAGTAACGAAGGTCGCTCGGAGATGTACATGCTATCGGATACCGACGTTTGCAAATGCGGAGAAATGTAGAACATATATAGAGTGGATACTTGTCGTTTCAGTAATGGTCTTTAACGGTACCTTGTAGGTGGTGTTAAATCACGGCTTAGTACTCTTAACTTGTAATCGCATG
>CM065053.1:232688214-232790714 GCA_032883995.1 Coronaproctus castanopsis | reverse complement strand
TCGTGCGGTTTTATTTATTTTTTTCTTACGAAAATTTTCTTTTCTTTTTTTAGTACTGGTGAATTTTTTGTATGAATAAAATGTCGCATAAATGCTTATCATTAAAGGAAAAAATTTCTATTTCAGACAAAATCGAAATTCAACCTCCCAATATGCCTATTTGGGAGTTAGCAAAAATCATGGGCGTCTCCAAAAACACCGTCTGCCGTTTAAAAACAAATGAACAGAACTTATGTAAAAAATGGAATAGTACTGAAAAGGGCAGTCAGGTTCTTTTACCTTATGTATGCTTCCTGATTTTTTCTCTTAATTTCCATATAAATATTACGCATTAATAAGGTTATAAGTATGTTAATTGTTTACTAAATTGTATATATACTCGCTTCAATAAGAGATATTAAAAAATTCGCTTATAAGGGGCAACCGGTTATAAGGGACAAATGACTTCCGCCCGATGTGTCCCTTATAAGCGGATTCGACTGTATATATATATATATATATGAGTATAATTCTCTTATTGATTTGACATGTGTATAATATATTACTGTGAAGAGGCATTAATTCGTCATATAAATAACAAAATAGTGTAAAATAATACAGTTTTAAACAAGTACTTGATTATTCTTAAGAGCCTCCGCTAACATCCTTGTATTTTCACTTCTTCATTCCGATCGATTCGTAACCGTATATAAAAAATGAAAAATGAAAAATTAACGACTTCGTAATTCCGATCTTGGTGCTTATCGTCGATACTAATTGAAAATCTTTTCGTATTTTATTGAACTTATCGATTCGTATTTAATCTCCTTTTAACATGATTATTCTTCATTGGATATTTCACTGCATATTACAGAATCTTAATATATGAAATCATTCGCTACTTCCAAAACTTCAATTTTTAAAATTAGCAATCATAATTTTTGTTTGTTTCGTTTTCTTATCGTTTGTTTATAGATCGAAAGTGCTAGTCACGGTTCGTAATTTAACTAGTAATGATGTTTTTTCCAACCCCAACAAACGGGTGAAAGGGTACAGAGATATAGTGCCTATTTGTGTGTGCATAAAGTGTACTTATACTTTAAAAATGGAAGTCAGGGTGACGATAACATAGGCCCAAAAACCACCAGTGATTGCTTATACAATAGTTCCACGGCGAAATAATTTATTTACAAATTTAATTTTCTAAACATGTAATGAATGCAGTAGCAGAAGATTGATCAGTTGATCCAGATACTCCAGATACTGCAGTTTAATTATTATTATTTTTTTATTAGAGATAAGAATTAGCTAATGATGTTAATTTTAATTATTTTTTTTAGGTGTACCACAACTTAGGTTAGAGGGACCGAAGCTATTTTAATTAAATGAACGGATATATATTTGTTAATTTTAAAAACTGAATGGTTTTTTCGAACCGTGTGAATTAAAATATTGCCATCAGGATTCTGAAGTGGCCTACACTTTGTTAGCATGTGTTCGACTGTTAGAGCTCCTGTCCGGCAGTAGCGGCATATCGGTTGATTTGTTTCTATTATGTAATTATGGGCTAATGCAGTATGTCCAATTCTGAGTCGAGTTAGTACAACATCATCACGTCGCGATAGGATGATTGTTCTCCATTGAGCTGTGTTCAACTTGACGTTTCGGAGTTTGTTGGTTGTGGGAATACGCTTCCAGCGTAAGTTCCATGCCTCATGAAATTCTTGATATTGTGTATTTTGTCTTGTATTGGGATTGAAATTTTTGATACTGGAAACATCTCCGCCGCTTCTTTCGCAGCAATGTCAGCTTCTTCATTTCCCTTTATGTTGGAGAAAAAATCCAGAATATGATGGTTTCTTGTATATGTTGGTTAGTTGACAGGTGAATATCGGCTCTTTCGGCTCCAAAAGAGCTGTTAGATAGTTTTTTCATTAAATTCAGTTAGGGACGATTTTGTTTTAATTCGTTTATGTGTTGCCTCCAGTTGAGCGTGTCGTCGAATTTTAGACCGAGATATCTGGCTGTTTGTGTCTGAGAGATTGATATATTATTTAGTGCAACGACTAGAGTTTTATCGCAGCTCGTTAATTTGCAGAAGTAAATGCATTTTGCTTTTGATGCCGAGAATTCTATACCGTTGCATTGTGTAATCTCCGTGCACCCGATTGTAGATTTTTACAACCGATACTGATTGTGAAATCATCTGCGAACAGAGTAGAAGATATAGACGCAGGCACAGATGTTTTTAAATCGTTTATTGATCTAATAAATAATGTTGGACTTAGCACTGAACCTTGTGGGACGCCGTTTTTCATCTGTTTTAAGGCGAATACGGCTCGACCGATTTTTAGTGCGCTCCGATAGGAAGTTTTGTATAAAGTACATGATGTGTCCTAGAAAATTTGTGCAAAGTTAAGATTGTTAAATTTGTCGACGCTCGATTAAATATTAGACGGCTTAATAAACCGCTGGATTCAGTCTTGTAAATTATAATTAAGATACTGTGCGTGAATGGTAAATAAACAGTTGCTTATTTAACATCAAATTATGATTGTAACGACAAAAACATTCTTGTTGTTACTTTGGTTTTTATTGTTATTGTTGCTGCTGCTGTTGACGCTTTAGGAGATTACGTTATAACTGCGCAATTCCGTCTGTATTTATTTTTATTTCCTTTCCTGTGTCTTCTTCGTTTATAATATTTCGTTTATACCAACGACCCCAGTTGAACGTTAACGGTGTAACACCGACTTCAATTTAAACGAAAAATAATATATATATATATATATATATATATATATATATATATATATATATATATATATATATATATATATATGAACACGGTAGTCGTAACGCTAAATGTCAAGAAATAGGGAATCGAAATTTGAATATTATTATTCGACTAAAAAACAAAAAATAAAAGGCGATCGTCGAGTCGGTTCGTAATGTACTGGTAGGGAGGGGGCGAAGTGTATCGTAATACATCGCGAGTGGCATAATCTCGAAGGGATGCAAAAAGAATTTTCGTTTAAATGAGAAAAAAATACTTATCAACCGTCCTCGAATCGAGCTATAGAGCGAAGTGCATAAAGAGATGGAAAATTGAATTTGAAACAAGGAGGAAAAAAGATAGAACGAATAATGTAGAAAAAGAAAACATAAAACATCTCCAAGATTAAGGGAGACGAACGAAAAAACCATGTTATCGATATTATATTATTTCGGATTAGATTGTTTCGTCATTACAAAAATATCATCATTATCATCGCCTGGTTGTTATTGCTTTCAAAACGCTTAGCGAGGCAGGCGTCATGATTTTTGCCGAAACCAAGTATCTTTTATTATTTTTGAAAAAAAAAAAAAAAAGTTTTTTAATTTAAAATCCTATAAAAATCGATTATTATTTCGTATTGTATCCATATCGATCGATTGTGAAAAGTTGTGGTTTATCGATGATGAAAACCGATCCAACTTTTGAGATCAGTATTGTGAAAAGTTGTGTTGCACCTATGATGATAACCGGTTCGATTTTTTTTATATCTTTAGGTACGAAACTCAATTTGTTAATACATAGAGGATTTTTTTTTTTTAAATGTGGATGCCCTTACAGCCAATGTGATACTGTACTTACTAACACATATTTCTATAAACTCGGATAACTTCTCTAGAAATACCACTATGTTGATAATAGATGTAAATTCTCAAGATGAAGAAGTGACAATACGTTATACGGAGGACAATTACAAGACGCGCGCAGTAATTCAAGGTACAGTTCAGAACGTAATGTTATTAAAGTAGGGAATTCGATGAACACGTGATCCGGATTTTGCACGCCCAGCATGTAGAGGGCAGTAAGGAGTTTCTCTAAGCTGCATAAGGAACAGACGGTCCGGCAACAAGTAATGGCCGAACCGCAATCTGCTGATACGTACAATTACTCTCCGCTTAATGTTTTTAAACAAGTAGAACCATCTAGGAAGAGACGGTTGCAATTGATAGTACCTAGTAAGAGGCGACTATACACACCACATACGTTTGTTACCAGAGTTTCTTATGTTCCGACTATATATAAAATGTATGATATCAAGTGCTGAAACGGAAGGGAATACCGAACCACTAGAAGACCCACGTTTAGCTAACGAATCTACAATTTCATTGTCGGGGATTGTCCAGGTACTCATAAGGAAGGCACAAATATAATAAAGTTTTCCGAATGGTCAAGTTTTAACATTATGAATAAAATCAATTTATCTGACACTTGCCATTTGTTTTCTATAGCCTTCAAAATAATGCTTTGTGAGTCGGTAGTAATGAGAAATTACCTGGGAGCTTGGTATCAATTAAGAATGATAAAGATAGAAATACTGCTACACATTCAGCGCTAAATGCGGAAGGAAAATCAGATAATTATAATTTGTATGCCCCGCTAATATTTAGAGATGGGATGAAAGCTGCTGCTCCAGTTCCCTGAGCCGATTTTGATCCATCCGCATAAATAACGGTGCGCGTACGAAAATTTTCAGCGATAATATTATTGAATGTAGCCTAGATGAGTGGCGAAGGATAAAGAACGTAGTTCTCAGGAAAGAAAGATGTTCTTTTATTCGAAAAATTGTACGAATACGATAATAAAAATTTGGAGAGGGATATGAATTCGCATAGTTTGTGCCTGAAATTCTTCCAATTTAGATATAACTGAATCGAGCAGACGGTATCTTGTTATTTGAAAACTGCGAGTTGGAGTAAACGTGATGGAATAAATTATATAGCGGAAAGTGATCTATGTTCATTCTACTAATCAAGAGTTTTAGTGCTAAATAATTCCGTCTAAACTGTAAAGGAGGAACACTCTGTCATTAACGCCGGTATCGGAGTGCCTAACCGCACCAATACAGAGCCTAACGCACTCGTTTTGTATTCGATCAAGCTTATTTAATGTATCTGAATCAATATTAAATAAGCTTGATCGAATACAAAACGAGTGCGTTAGGCTCTGTATTGGTGCGGTTAGGCACTCCGATACCGGCATTAATGACAGAGTGTTCCTCCTTTACAGTTTAGACGGAATTATTTAGCAATAAAACTCTTGATTAGTAGAATGAACATAGATCACTTTCCGCTATATAATTTATTCCATCACGTTTACTCCAACTCGCAGTTTTCAAATAACAAGATACCGTCTGCTCGATTCAGTTATATCTAAATTGGAAGAATTTCAGGCACAAACTATGCGAATTCATATCCCTCTCCAAATTTTTATTATCGTATTCGTACAATTTTTCGAATAAAAGAACATCTTTCTTTCCTGAGAACTACGTTCTTTATCCTTCGCCACTCATCTAGGCTACATTCAATAATATTATCGCTGAAAATTTTCGTCCATAAAACATACAATCATACTCCATTTCAGATCGAATTAGCAATCTATAAAGAATTCATAGTACGAAGGGATCACCACCCCAACGAGTATTGTATAAATTACGTAGGATGTTAACTGCGCGATTAATGATGGTTATGTGGCCGCCATATTAAACGCGTATCCAAAGTAATGCCTAATCACTTTGACCTCGCACTTAGTAAAGTCGAAATAGTTATTTGCCAACCAATTTACCTGTTTATTTATCCATCTGTTACCCTATCTTATCGTAGTTTTTCAACAGTCAGTGTACTCTAGCCCCGTTTGGTTGTGCATTTGGTAGTACGAAACGTGTATTAGTAGTAAGATATTGTTCGAGTGTTCGTGCGTATATTTTTAAATTATACAAATATAAAAGAAAAGCAGTTAATAGTAACTAATCTGACAAAACCGAGAAACTTTAAGCGATAATCCATTCGCAAGAAAGTGACCATCGTACAATTAAAAATAATAAATGTAGTCATATAAAATGTGGAAATGGTAAAGTCACATAAAAGTTGCAGTGTGATTGTTAATCTATTCCATAGAATGCTACACCGCGATATTTTCGTTGTTGACGTATAATCTAGAACGTACACATTCTGGAATATCGTCCAAATTAATAAATTCGAAAGAACGTACGCATCATCACACAAATGTAGAAATGTGATACAGTCACATAAATATTTGAGTATAACTCTTACGGTATCTATTCTATATAATTGCTATACCGTGTTATTTTATTTTTTTCACGCTTGATCGTTGTTGATGTATAATCTAACATGCATATTGGTATATATTGGAACGCATATCTTAATTTACTTCGTTTTAATCAATTCAAAAGAACGCATGCATAAGATAATTTGAAAAAAATAAATGAAATCATATAAAACGTGTAAACGTAAAAATAAGTAAATACGTAAATTTTGGTAGAGTGGCGTAAATATTTTTGAGTGCGATTGTTACGATATCTACTATATAAGATGCTGCATCACAATATTTTATCTTTTAGCGATTAAACGTCATCGATATATAATCTACGACACATATTGATAGATTCGAACGCGTGTCTTAATTTACTTCCTATCAATTCGAATGCATCACGTAATTAAAAAGTCACAAAAATATTCACGTGCTATTGTTACGATGTCTATTCTATATATTGTTGACGTGTAATCTATTACATCTACAGATTGCAACGCGTACGTTAATTTCTGCATCGTCCACTCGTAGTTTTATAAATGAGAAATTTTAACTTCTTCGGAGTAGTGTCGTATTGAAAAACTAAAAAGCGGTTAATTTAATTAGTCGTTTATACGATATTTAACGATGTCTAATTAGCAGCGTTTCCTTTTTATATCTAATCTTTTTTTCCTTAATTTAACTTTTTATCATCGTTTTTTTTTTGACATTTTGCGCGTGCAACTTAGACAGAATGAAGTTGTTATTTCGACGAGCAGATTGATGTCTAACGAGCCGTGAAGACCAATCCGTAGCCAATCGATCACCTGATGATAAGTTCGAATTCGTCAATCATCGAATTGGCGCGATCGAAATCAAAATAAAACGAATAATCACCGCGATAGTTCCGGTTGCCGCTGTTATTATTATTCCAATTTTCTGCTCGTAATCAATCATTCTTTGACTTTACCGGTTTTAATTTAATACGCTACAAAGTCCGCCTACTAACTCGCACGTATTGAGAAGAGGCTACCATACTCATTTCTTCAGGCGTCCGGAAATTAATGAAAACATTTAAATTTAGACGCTGACGCATTTATCAAACTCGAAAGAAGAATTTATTTCTACGAGAAATATCAAACAACCGTAATAAAACTGTTAAATGGCAGAGCGTGTTTCTCCTTGCTGGTCTTTGTTCAAATTACCGAATTAGTCGAGCGTGGAATTACGTATTTTAAAGAAATAAATATTAGATAATATATATATATATATATATATATATATATATATATATATATATATATATATATATATATATATATACATGAATAAGTGTATTCATTCATATTTCTCTCCTAGTTCACTATCGAAGATGTGGTGATATGTTGTTTAAATTAGAATAATCGCGGAAATTATACGAATTCCATTAATTTATTACATTCTGAATAAATTTATGACATACTGAATCTTTCTATTGCTTTGTAGTCCGAATCCATTCATTCAATCTGCCAGGTATTTATATTATATATATATATATATATATATATATATATATATATATCACAAAAAAACAGAAAATCTATTTTTTAAAATTTCTGTCTGTCTGTCTGTTCCGATTTAACTCAAAAGCTGTTAAAGCAATAATGATGAAATTCGCACACAGTTCATAGACTATATTACCAGATTCGTTCTAAGCTTTGTTTCACATTTATATCAGAAATAGAACGGAAATTAAAATAGTTTAAAGTATTAAAAAGTAGGAGACAGGGATATAATCGTTTAAAATTATATACAAAATTTTTATTTCTATATTTATCACGCAGATTTTACTGTCCGTGTATTCTGATATGTCGTCCTTTATGGCATTATCTCGCAGTTTATCTGTATTATATGGTTGTTTTTTTTTGTCTGGATTTTATTCTTTTTTATTGACAGCTTCATTTTTTAGCGCCGCTTCTAACAGGTTGACATAAGATTGTACGCCAGGCCGTGTTTTTGCTTTCCTCGCTGCATTTCTGACTATGTGTCCTATTTTATTTATTCTCTATGTATATAACCTACGGGGTGGAATTTTGAAAAGTTCGTTTATTACAAAGTACCGGTGTTTCCTGGCTGAACTGTGTCAATCTGTATTCTCTATCATTACGCTCGCCTAGCCCAAACTTTCCGACTATGTTTGACACTTCACCCGTTTCAAGATTGAAATCTCCAGCAATCGTATTCATTTTATAGTTTTTTATTTTAATATCGCTGTAAAAAGTTCCTCGTCTACATTAATCGGTACATGAAATGAGCAGTTTGTTTCATATTGACAGCGCTTGAAACGGAAGCATCGCATTAATCATTCTTTAGCGTCCATATGCCTCATTCCTAAAATAAAGTTATCCTATCCGGCCGAACGGGCGTCTCTACGACGAGATAACACTTTCATTGAAATTCCGACGGTACATCGCTATAATAACCGTTCAGATTCGTAGGAAGGACATTTCTTTTTCAAAAATTCACTAATCCTGATGAAGGTCGTAATATATATAGTAAAGGTAACAGATTTATAATTGAATAAAATTCTATTGTTCATAATTGAAAAATTTTTTAATCGATTTTACTAACAAAAGACGGTTTAATGGGAATTTCGTGAAAACACGTTCAAAATTAACGAACTTTCTATCAAATTTTTAAGCATATTTACGGAATTCGTTAAAAAGATAGAAAAAGAAATTCGGATTCCCGATATTTATCCGTAGAGGCATATATAGTTAACAATAGCGGCAACAGGTGAAACTATATCCGCTGGTCAGATATTAGAGAGAATTAGGAACGAGGATATTATCGAGGGTGATAAAACAACCGAACTGATATTAACGAATAGGCCGGTCGAAAAAAAACGTTTTAATATTTTCAAAAATCATAATCCCCGTTTTACGCTCGATAAATAACGTAATACGATTAATAAAAACCCCCCGTAATCCTCTTCTCAATCGGTAGCTGCTGTTATTATTTTTTTAGTGTACGCTTTCGGATCGATTCCGATTTTTATTTGCCACAAACGTGTGCTAATGGTAGTGGTGTAGTTGTAGTGGTGGTAATGTAAAGTTCGTTCGAATGATCGGACGTGGATTACTACGAAAGGGTCGGTGTGTTTTTTCCATCCAGAATTTCATTTGGCATTATCGTTAATGAGGGAAACGGGAATTTTTTTCGTTAAATTCTAAATCAGATTTATACGTGTACCAGCCAACGCTAATAGCGTGTGCGATGAAATATGTGCAAACACTCACACACATGTATATAAATATATTATATATATATATTACATTTATCATTATTATTACCATTATTAATATTATTGTTCAAATATAATAAAATTTAGAGTATTATTGTTTATAATAAATTATTAGGCATCGATCGATTATTATTATTATTTTATAATGTATACCGTTGTTGGAATTTAATTTGTGGACTTTAGTGAAAAAAAATCAGTTATTTATAATTGTGTATGTATTGCGAGTTATCAATTATGAGAAAAATAAAAACGTCGAAAATTCAAAAATATCATTTTTTAAATAATTTGTAGAATTGTTAGGAATCACATACTTTCAGTTTGAACAGTAATAAAATATGCATTACCATGTTCCGCCATTCAGCATATTCTCAGTATGTATATATATATGTGTGTGTGTGTACGTGTGTTGACACTATACGTATATATCGCACATCTTATTGTTTATATATATATATATAATTTAATTACATGTACTACAGTCGTAAGAAAAAAAATTAAAATAAGTAATAATTTTAAACACAATTATATATTAAAACAGAATGATGTAGAAGCATAGTGCAATTGTATGTTCTAATAATAAGAAAGATATTAATTTATTTTTTTTTTAATTTCATAAATCACGCAGTTTCTGTAGCTTGCGTTTATCCGTATTCAGCAATTTCTGTGCTTCCATATTTACATGAACCTGTAATGGTTGTTCATGCGCATGTACAAAATCGCGAATTACCTGATCCACCTTCTTCAACTCCGCAGGTTCCGATGTAAATCATCATTGTTAATATGTATGAAAACAATCTTAGTTTCCTCCTTATATATATATATATATATATATATATATATATATATATATATATATATATATGAAAGTAGCGACATAAAAGTTTATGAAATTTTCATCATTACATAACTCATAATTACCACGAACAAGGGGCATTGGCGTCCCATTCCAACCAACATAATACGCGCACGCATCTGCGTTGCATATAAGTAGTGCTTCGAGTGCTAAACCATTTTGTGCGTAGAAATAAACATAGATTAGCAGGTCACGATGTTCGGCAACGAGCAATACGATTATATATATATCATCATCATCATGTAGTCATCAGTGCTAAGACTGGTTTGCTAATTTCTTCTACAACTGACGGTTTTCTGTTTTCCTTTTCATATCCCTATATCCTGTGTTATCAGTGTCTTTTATTAGTTGCTGTGCATATTGATTTCTTGATCTTCCCTTTCCGCCATTCATCCGTCCTTCTATAATTATCTTTAATATGCTTTCACGTCTTAAAATGTGACCGATCATATTAGTTCTTCGTTTTATTATTTTTTTCCATAATATTCTTCCTTCGCCAATTTTTTCTAACACCTCTTCATTTGTTAATTTATCGGCTCATCTTATTTTCAACATTCTCCTATAGCACCATATTTCGAAAGCTTCTATGTTTTTCTTTTCCGTCTTTCCAATCATCCATGTTTCACATCCGTACAACGCTGCATTCCAAACAAATGAGGTTAAAAAATTTTTTCTCGAATTTGTACAGCCGTTGGTTAAAATATTTTTCCGATCGTAAAAAACTTGCTTCGCTCGATTGATCCGTTTTTTAATGTCCTTGTAATACCTGCCATCTCTGGTGATTTTACTACCCAAGTAATGAAATTCATTCACTTCTTGTATTTTAACACCGTCAATATCTGCACTTATTTTCTTTCGACTGTTATTTTTTTCGCATATCGTAATTTTTGTTTTATTTTTATTTATTTGCATTCCATATTTCTTAACTACATCTTCCATTACTTTTAATGTTTCCTTCAATTGATTTCGATTTTCTGCTAGAACAGCTATATCATCGGCAAATTGTAATGTGCATATTATTTCACCTTGTATTTTTACACCATTTTTCTTTGTTTTTTCTTTAATTTCTTTCATTATTTCTTCTATATACAGGTTGAATAATATCGGTGATAACAGTCCTGTCTAACTCCTTTCAATATTTTAACTTCTTTGTTCACATTGCCAATCTGTATCATTGCTTTCTGATTTTCGTATAATTTATATATAGTAATTTAATATCCTTCTTGTTTACATCCGTTTTCTGTAATATTGTAAACAATATGTTCCAATTGACATTATCAAAGGCTTTTTGTATATCTATGATCGCAATATAAAGTGAATTTCCGATTCTAAATCTTTGTTCGATTAACGGTCTTAGTGTCATAGTTGATTCACGAGTACCTACACATCTCCTAAATCCGAACTGAGCATCTCCCAATACAGTTTCTACTTTATTTACTATTCTTGTATACAATATTTTTACCAATATCTTTTATGCATGACTTATTAAGTTTAATGTTCTAAAATCTTCACATTTATCCGAGTTCGTTCTTTTTGGTGTATATATATATATCAATGGCGAATACTGAGAATAAAAGTTCGGTTCACGCTTAAGCTTCATGTGTAATTTGGCATTTATTTTAAACCGCTACTATATTTTTAAACGTCTACAGTGTATGTGTACAGTAGGCAAAAATTATAAAACTTACATTTTAGTTTTAAAAAAAAAATCAAAACTAACCAAGAGATGTTTATTAATATATTCGAGCTAAATAAAAAAATGCGTGAGTGTTCAAGAGAGTACACCCATCATTATCCCATACCACCTACAAACCAGACTATCAACCCACCACGTTAAAACGGTAAGCCATGTGACATAGACACACAAATATAATCTTAGGCGTTAGACACTAGTGCAATTTCGCGAACTACTTCGAATATTTCGAACAATTGCGATCAAAAATTTTTCATATCTAATGTTCTATTCACATGATTTTTTTAATGTAATTTATACACGAAAATAAAAATGTAAAGGCTCCATTCGTCCAAAATTCGCCTCTGATACATTAAAGCATATATATATATATATATATATATATATATTATATATATATATATATATATGACAAATTAACGTTTCATTAATATATTAATTTTGTAAATAGTTTTTATAATTGTTAGGTATCACAAATTTTCAGCTCTAAAACAATATGCCTCGTAGATAGTGTCCTCTACTCTTCATTCTCATTAATATATACATACATACATACATACATACATACATACATATATATATATATATATATATATATATATATATATATATATATATTAGTTGTTTTATTCCATTATTAAGATGGATGAAGATAATACTGTTAACTTTATTATTTGAAACCTAGTAAAATTGCGTTATTCGCTTCGGGTTTGCTATAATTTGTCGCCAGTATCTTCGGTCGGTGTGTAGAGTCGGAAGATATTCCCGGTTAACCGTCAGCTCTAACTAGTATTGTTATTATGTGGAAATTTTATCGCTAACCGTGTAAATTTGTTTAATTTCCCACGAGATAGAATTATGATTATTATCGCCCGTCAACCGCTTTGCCACGGTCGAAAGTTAACAATTTCCATAGTTCGCTATCTGAAAACGGGATGTGTCGCGATATCTTTAGCGAGTTTCTTTCGGAAGCTAAGAAATAATTCATCATAATTTAGTTCGTTCGAAATGGTAAATCTATATAGAACTTTACTTCTAAGACGATTAAATCTCAGTCCGGGGATTATTATACTTTACACGGTGGTCGTCGTTATTTATTTTCGAACGTAACCGAATTAACACGATTACATTACCAAACGACAAAAGACGAATAACAAATCGATCGGTCTAAAATTTGATTCTTTTTTTTACCTTCGAAAATTACGTTATAAGTTGAAACTTACATTTTGAATGGAAATTCAAATTGAGAGCCAGAACAATAATTTTGTAATCGATATGCTGGCAGAAATAGGGGATTACCGCGGCTAGTGTAAGATTAAATAAGAATTTTAACGCGTGCAAAAAATAAAAGTAAGCGAATTTTTCCCAGTAAAAAGCTCTGCGTCCGATTAGTTGGAAAATGAATACCAACTTGCTGAGAAAGCTGGCAAGTTAAAGAACCCGGGAAAGGTAATAACAAATCATACTTTGGTAGCTCGCCCGAGATAAATCGTTTAGTCAGCCCTCTGTAAGTCTTCGGATTGATGTGATGTATATATATATATATATATATATACACGTAAATCAACCAGGGCAGCGAGTAGTTAGGAAAATAAAATGTATTTATTTATTTATATTTGATCTATACATCACAGGCAGAGCAGTCACAAGTGAATTTCGCATACTGGGTGACCTGAAGCTGTTAAGAACTCTTAAATTATTGTATAATAATGAGCTACAAGCTCTTCAAAGTACAATTCCAATAAATCTATTTAAAAAGCATGTTTCCCGAATGTTGTTGACAGAATGGCAGAGGAGATGGGATGCTGACATCATTGGAAGGAAAACATACCAATTCTTCCCTAATATTACTAACAGAATGAAAATGAAAAAGTTAAATATTAACTTCTACAGCTCTCAGGTCTTATCTGGCCATAGCAAATTTGCAGCTTACTTATACAGGTTCCATCTTGTTAATGTTCCAAGGTGTACCTGTTGTTCTGAAGATTTTATAGATGACCCCGAACATTTTATCTTTTGCTAATCAGCGAATTAAGTATAAAGGAGGATACATGCAGTTCCTCCATTTAAACAGCACTAATCAGTCAGGATTCCTCAAGTTTTCCGAAAGTGCTATGCGACATAAATTTAATGTCATGAGTGGAGCAACTGATCAGTCTTCTGCTACTGATTTTATTACATGTTTAAATTAAGTTCGTAAATGTAATAATAAGACACATGAAAAAATCGTAATCAATAATATAAAAGATTTTTTCCTTTTATAATATTCTTGAGTTTTAAGTTTGTACGTATGATGTGTTGCACGGTAATAGTTGGGACTATGTTACGTCATCCTAACTGTTACCCCTAAATATAAGTGCACTCGCAAAGGACTTCACACATAAGTTTGAAATAATCATTTATGTATGTATGAATGTGCTGGTGGTGTTTGTGTAGTTTAGTTGATATATAATTCTCCTCCGGTCCTTTGCACCTTTATACACACAACTTTCCTAAAATATATGAATAATCAATCGTTATTTATTTATTTATATTAAAGCGGGGTGTAAAATTGTTATTAGACCGTTAAATATTTTGTTTATATATATATATATATATATATATATAAAACAGAAAACCGTCAGTTGTGGAAGAAATTAGCAAACCAGTCTTAGGACTGATGACTACATGAGGATGATATATAAATTTAATAAATTTGGATGAACAAAGTATAAAGAATCGTAAATATATATACACGAATGGGATGCCTTTACGGCTTATCCAACGTGATACTGTGGGAGAATGTTTATATTTTGATCAAACATGCTAACTTCTCCAGAAATGTTGCAGTAGTAACTGTAGATTATACATATGGCGAAGGGACGATACATTATACGCGGAGGTGCAATATACGAAGAACGTATAGTAAAATAAAGTAAAGCCCAAAACGTAAGAAAAAAAGATCGGGTTTGCAGATTGCCTGGTCGGAATGGAGGTGTACTTTTTCTAAGTTGCATATGTAAAATGTGTACAAACAGTTAACAACAAACGATGGATCTACCGACGAGTACAATTCCTTTCCGATCAATTTTCTTAAAGAAATACAACCACCGGAGTTTAGGGAGAGACGGTTGAAGTTGATAGTAATTAACGAGAGGCGATCGACTACTGCTCTCGGTGTACATATGGTCCTTACGATCCGGCTAAATTGTTCGAAAGAAAACCCGATATGTTGTCTGTGTGCATGTGCGTGTACTAAAATGTGGGAATTGAATGTAGGACGATCAAATTGAGCATACTAGACATACGAAACGGGTATGAGATATGTAACGTTGAAATAAGCAATTTGACCGATTTTAAACATCGGCTAGTCAAATGTAATTGGAACGTATCGTATTAGCGGACGATTGCCGAAAAATGAACGCGATAGTTTTCGCACGATTACTGCAATATGAAATCAAATATTTGTGAATATATATATTCGTACGAGTTATGCTAGGTTGTTATAAAGCCGTAACGAGTTTTGCCGCTAATTCATTCAATATATAAACAGAAGACGAACAATGGAACACAATATAAATCCGAAGGTAGGCAAGAAATTAATAATTTTAAATGTTCGTTTTAATAACTTTAAATGTTCGTTTTAATAACTTTTATTATTTGAAAACGTAAGGAATGTTTAAATTTTTTTAATTTGATAATTTCCTTTTCTTTTTCTCGAACGAATAATAAAATTTTCGTCGAAATATCGTTTTTTAAAAATTAAAAACTGTCCATCTTTCAAAATTATTTATTTTTATATTTTGTTTAATTAATTATCGTTCAATTTTTCTGATTAATTTGAACGACTTTCGAAAAGTTTCGTTATTTATTAACCTTCGAACTGGCGAGGAATGTAGCGATTTTTAAAAAATAAACAACTGGAAAGTAGTAAAAATTCCTTAAATTTTTATATTACAAAAACATAAAGTTTTTCTGCTATTAAGCCTTTATATCATCGTAAAAAATTAAAATATAAAAAATATTTTTAAAAAAAAACGACAAAAAATAAAATAATATGCGATAAAGTACTTAAATTAGATGTAAAATGTTACGAAAAAATAGCAAAATGAAATAACAGATTCGATTATAAAATAATCCGATAGCGAATGTGATAAACAACACTAATCAGCGATAAATCGAATACGGACAGGCTGTGCTCGTACAGCATTGAAATGGGGCCTGGTGGAAGACCCAAAATGCCAATGCGGAGAACGCCAGACAATACAACACATATCGGAGTGTAAAAAGAACCCGACGATGTGTACAATCCCATAAAAGCCAAGATCATATTGGTGCGACAAAATATGAATCCCAAGCGAACCAGAAGACGAAGCGATATACGTAATAATCTATACGTATAACCCAAGCATCATCGTCATCGTAGTCGCTTCCTCTTTACAAGAGATTGCGTACATCTTTTTTCATAATTCCTGACATCTTTAATGATCTCCGTCAGGATTCTGTGGATTTTCCGTCATCGACTTCATCCGCTTTCTTCCTCTTGCTGGCTTTCCCTGTATTTTTCCTTGTACCATCAGCAGAAAAACTCCATCTTCACGGATTTTATGTGCTACGTATTTCTTTTTCTGTTCTTAACATCATCTACCATGTTTTTCCGTTTTCCCCTATTTTGGATAAGACTACCGCGTTGGTTATGTAATCTTTCCGTGAAATCCGGAACAGTCTTCGCTAACACCATATCTCAAAACCAGAAAGTTTCCTTTCGCACTTCGCGCCCATGGTCCTTCGCAGGCATATTTGAGTCTCATTATCCGTTTTCGTAGAGTGAGGTTCATCGTTCGATTTCCAAGCACTTAGGTTACTGAAAGCCTTTTTCGCCATACGAATTGATGTCTTTTTATTTCCTTGTGCTCTCTACAATCTTTATTTATCAGCGTGCTAAGGTATCTGAATTTACATTTTCAATTTCATGCGGTCCGATTTTGATTATAACCTTCTTGTCGGCGTTCTTTATAAATTTCATCGCTTTTATTGATTTTCATTCCGTATCTCAAGCCAGCGCTATATTTATTCGGTCGATCATCTTCTGCGTTTGCGTTCCTGTTTCAGCAATTATTACCTTATCGTCTACGTGACTAATTTCATTTATTCGTTCCCCATTGATCTTCAGTCCCATTTTTTTTCAATTCGCGCTTCTTTAATCATTTCGTCTGCATATATGTTGAACAGCCTTGGCGAGAGAGGACAGCCTTGCCCGACTCCTTTCTGTATATCGTATTTATTCTTTGAGTACTCCGTTCGGATCTTTATATTAGCGCTTTGACTTCAGTACAGATTACTGATAAGTTTTCAGTCCTTATCAATGATATTGTATTTCTTTAGTAGTCCCATTAATTTTTCGTGATTGACACGATCAAATGCTTTTTCGTAAACAATGAAACACACAATGCGTTCCCTACTAGCATTTAATATTCTAAATGAAGTTAAGTATCTAGGGATACACCTAGATAAAAAACTAAAGTGGAAAAGTCATATACAGAAGAAAAGGAAAGAACCTGGACTTAAAGTTAAAAAAAAGTTATACCGGCTCATGGGGTACAATTCTGAATTATCCTTGCAAAATCGATTTGTATAAAGTTGTATTAAAACTCTAATATTGGGGATACGAAAAGAAATCGAATAAAGTGATATTCCAGCGCTTCCAAAACAAGGCGTTACGCTTGATTTATCGAATGCCTTGATACGTGTCCAAGGATTTAAACGTAGATTAAGAAACTATTCGTAAACAAGCTCAGAAGCATTTTGTATTCATCCAAATCAGCGAACAGCATCACTTGCACACACGGATGTGACAACTACGCGATTAAAAGGGACAAAGATAAATGATTTAGTATCAAATAATTTCTTAGTTTGTAAGGTTAAGCATCGCTGGATGCACCTTCAACTGGCGATTATTAGTAGATATAATTTATTGGATAGCCTCTCAACTGGCCAGTTATAAATCAGCATTTAACACGAAAAAAAATGCATTTTTTCTAGCAGTTTTCTTTTTTCAATAAGGTTTTTCAGCAGGCAGAAGTTTTTAATTTCAATGAATATTATCGATATTATATAATTACAAAATTTTCCGAATAATGATTTTTCATCATAGTTCATGTATGGAATTTAGGCATAGAGTTTAGAATTTTCCGGCTGGTCACTGTATCTGATTACGTATAGATTATTATTGTATATCGCTGATGTCGTTGTTTAACACATTCACTATCAACAGATTATTTTATAATCAAATTTGTTATTTATTTTTTTGTAATATCGTACATCCACATACTAGATTAAGTATTTTCTTACGATTTATTTGATTTTTTTATTTTCTTAAAATAATTTTTTATATATTTTTTATACTTTTATTGTCCACTCGAAAATAGCTTAACAACCGAAAAGCTTTGTAGTGTTTTATTATAAAAATTTAGCGATTTTAACGATTTTTTTTGTTTTTCATTATTTATTAACCCCCCCAATAATTATCACAATTTCTTTATACGGTAAATTATATAGATTTCGACGTGTGTGTGTAAAAAATAAAATCTATCAGGTGAAGATGAAATATATTTCGCGTTATTAAATAATTTTTAACGAGTTATATAAATATTCTTAGTATCGGGGAACATTTTACGTCGACAGAAAAATGCACCTTATTAAGAAAATAAACGATTTTTCTTTTAAGGGTGGAAATAAACGTGTGGAAGGAACAATGCGATTTGATAGGGCTTAAATATATTTTAAGGAGCTTTTAATAATAATAATAATTTTATTTTTATTTAAAAATATACCCTGATATATTTTATGAAAAATTATAAAAACGCGAACTATTTTTACGAGAATATTTTTTTATTAAATTACGTAAATCTCCATATGCCGCTTGTAACTACCGCTATTACAGCATAAGGAGACATTTGTCTAATTTATATGTAGGAATCCGCTTTCTCTGGAAAAAGTCAAGGTTCTAATTATTAATTGAGGATTGTTTAAGAGGATTTTGTGTGTCGGGCCCTGTATTTTGTGTTTTACACAGTAGTGTGTTGTAAGTGTTTGGCAGATTAAGTGTATGACTGTTGATTCTGTTAAATGTCAGCATAGAGGGCGGTTTGCTGGTGGAGGACTTTTGGTTATTCAGTAGCGGTCGAGATTTTAATAGATTTTTAAAATTTCGACGTCATTCCGAAACGTCAGAATTATACTTTATCATAAAGAGGAAAGATGCTTAAATTCCTACCGCGAAAGGGTATTATAAACAACAATATTCAACGCTATCATACGACTGGCCTACCATCCATCACAATGGAAAATCGCTCGAGTAACTATGATACGAAAACTGGTAAAACCTACTATCGACCTATTAGTCTACTACCGATAGTATCAAAAGTATTCGAAAAATCATTGCAACCCGAACTAACAAAACAGTTGCAGAGTACAATTCTTATCTATCAGTTTGGGTTTTGTCCTGGGCATTCTACGATAGAACAAGCTCATTGAGTGAAACAATACATCGGTAATTGTTTTGGAAAGCGGCAGTATTGTTCCGCAGTGTTTCTGGTTGTCAGTCAGGCCTTCGATCGTGTATGGCACGAAGGGTTACTTTCAAAAATAAAACGTACTCTGCCGCATCCTTACTACACGCTACTGTCCTCCTACCTGTCACATAGATTTTTTCCAATTAAGTTCGGTAGTGACGTATCAAACTTTTATCCTGTCAACCCTGGGGTTTCACAGTTTTGGGGCCACCTTTTTCAGATATATATATGTTCGACGTTTCCGGAAATACAAATGTGGAGATGGCGACATTTGCCGATGATACAGCACTATTCGCGGGAGATAATGATCCGGTAGCGGCGTCAGAAAAATTACAGCGCGATTTGAACGACTTGGACATCTGGTCACGACAATAAAGGGCTAAAATTAACCCATCCGAGTTAGTACATGTTACATTTACAATTAGGCGGAACACGTGTCCACCTGTTGATCTTAATGGTACGATTCCACAGGAAAATAAAGTCCGATACCTGGGTATGTGGCTCATCGCCGCACTCGACTTGGTAGGAACACATCAGGATCAAAAGAAATTAAATTTAAATTGCGGAATATGTACTAGCTTCTGAGCAAAACTTCCGAATTACCTCTAAAATCGAAATTATTGCTTTACAGGGCAGTTATTAAGCCGGAGTGGACATATGGCATATCACTCTGGAAGACAACATCGATATTGAATATTAAAATGGTGCAGTAATTCCAATCAAAAATACTAAGGATAATAGTTGGTTCACCATGGATACGAAACTAAAATTTGCATAAAGACCTAAAAGTACCAAATGTGCACGAAGTAGTTCGAGATAGCAGTAAAGGTTACTTGCACAGATCCAGCTGGCGGTAGATTGATTAGATCATGTCAGTGAATCTCGCAGATTAAACTATCGCACACCCCTAGATCTTCTCCACCGGTTTGAATGATTGGAGAAGTATTTCGGAGTGTCATCCTGTCATAACTCACATCCCATTTGCTTATTATCTACATCAGCCAGATTGCAATTTATATATATATATATATATATATATATATATATAATCCGAAATAATTGATATCTTTTGTAAGTAAAACGTCGCTAGAAAAACCGAAAGGTATTTTTACTTCATAGTCCGTCGGTTAATTAATAATAACCGTGCATGATGATAACGACAACGACAATGATGATGATGACAATGATGATATTTTCTATCAAATCCTAAAAAACCGATATAACTAAGGAATATAAAGTAAAGAATATTTACTTGTTTATCACCCTTTTTTTCTTATTAGATTTTTCAACCCGAACACATTGAAAACTAAAAAAATCTCCTCGAAAACTTACCGGAATAATTTTGCCAAAATGCCGCACCGGAATTCATGATGTCCATATTAGAATAATTCCAAGGTTTTTCGTTAGTAGTGTCAGCGGACGACGGTTGGCTAAGTTGATGAGCGTTAGTGGTCGGGTTACTATAAGTACTGGAATCGGAGTGTTCCGTACCGCTATTACGTTGGCCGTCTTTATCGCGGTCCTTCTCTTTTTCGTTCGTCGTACTATACTCGACCGCCGCTGCGTATGTACAAAAATTAAAACGAATTACAAAAAATCTAAACAAAAATTCACATCGATAATATAATTTGTATAAAATTAATCCAATATTCCGGAATTCGAAAAGTCAATTTCGAACTTATAAAAAGTTACACCGTACAGACATGCGAACGTTCTTTTTGGATTAGTGTTCTAAAATTTTGTCGTTATTTCGTAAATTACGAACTTTCAAGAAATTCGTGCTTTGAAAATGGAAATACTTAGTTCACCCCATATGTTTATATAACCAGGACAAATGTATTGAAAAGAAACTAAAATCTGATACGTTTCCAAGAAAGATGGGTTATGCAGTAATTAGAGTTCAGCCGAAAATAAACACGTATATGTTATACGCGTATACATTCAACAATCGATCAAGCAATCAATCAACCGGTGTTTTCACGGTTCACTTGTGTTGTCACTTCTGTGAGTCTCTTCAGTTCTAGGAATTTGCTTCGTTCCCGGTTGTCTCCGTTAACGTCTTTTCGGTCTACATATAGATACATATATTTTCCCTTCTTATATTATCCGTCGTCAACGGAGAACTCTATCTTGCTTTAGAAGCTGTTCGTATCCATTCCGGTATTGATATCAATTATATTCGAAATAATATTAACGGCTAATTAAAAAATAAATAGAGGTAAAAACCCCGTTTAAAACGGAAAACTAACGAGAAAAATAATTACCGTTTAAAACTCGCAAAGCGTCCGAACTGGTGCACGAAGTCTTAATCGCTTCTTCCAGTTGAGTTCTTCGTTTAGCTTCCAATTCCAATTGTTCTTGAATATGTTTTCTAACTCGTCTTTCCTTTTTGTAACGTTTCTCGTATAACACTGGAAAAACGCCATTCAATAGAACATTCGAAATCAGTGTCGCATAATAGTGACGAATTAATATTTGAATAGTAAACAAATAACGGTCATACTAATAATAATAGTATCAATTTATTATCCGCGAACAAAATAAATAAGTAAGTACGTAAACAAAAACAAATGAGTTTAGTGTTTTCTTTTGGAATACACACACACACACACACACACACATATCGAATGTTGGCCGCCAGCGTCGCCTACATGATTATCACCAATTCGAACATAATTATCCTTCTATTTGTTTTTGCGAAAGTCCATGTTTTGTTTTAAACCGACAGAACACACTAATTACACAGTTTGCGCTTTGAATATATTGGTATTTCGTCTTTTATGAATTAATTTCCCGAAAGCTACCCGTGCTTATTCCGCGATGTACTCTCTTCCGTGTGCTTCATCTTTTACGCGTCAGTCGCAAATTTTTATCCGAGATACCTATTAACTGTAATGTAATATTATTTCCATTCACGCATCATCGAGTATTTCTCATTACCTTCGTGTTATGCAAATTTATTTTTTGTCCAATAATTCATTTACCATCATTTCAAGAACTCTCGCGCTGTTACTTATTAGTGCTGCATCATCTCCAAATATTAGGCGGTTTAAATATTCTCCATCAATTCTCGTACCCGCGAAGCCCCGGTCTAATTTCCTGAATACGGTTCCGAATGCGGTAATAAATAAATGTATCATCCTAGTTTATCTGCATCGACGCAAACTGATAAATTTTCTCGATCAATTGTACATAATTCTCACTTAATTTCGCGGCTCCAAATAGGTTGCGCATCTATAATAGTAACAGTCTGTCACTTACAATCTTCTTCCCCTCGTTGCATTAATCGTATACTTTGTTGATTCTTAAGCTGGTCTAACCTCTTCCTTCCGTCGGTTGGCATCTTGACTCGCACTGCCAACACGAATAAGTCTTTCTCCCGTATTTATGTCCGATATATTTCTTCTGTTCGATATCTTTGACGTTAAATAGTTCGTTTACATTGCATCCGTTAAATACTATTCTGTTTGAAACGAAATTTATCTATGAAATTCCGAGTAATTCTCTGTAAATCCACATTTCAAATGCATCCAGACTTCTTTTCATTCGGCATTAAATGTGCACGATTCTGTAGCGCATTTCAATACGGACCAAACGTAACAATTCTTCGTCTTACCCACTCCTATTCGAACTTTCGTTGTATCGCAACCATTTCACTCGTAATTATCGCTCCCAAATAATATTTAAACTGCTGTACGTTTCCTATTTGTTTATCGTCAATTTCAATACTTATCGCATCATTAACACTAATCTTCACTTTACCGAATCTTATCATCACTTTGATCTTGTTTGTGTTTCATGCCGGATTTTTTCCTTTGGCCATTCGTAATATCCAACATATATATATATATATATATATATATATATATATATATATATATATATATATATATATATATATATATATATATATATATATATATATACATGATACAATTTCAAACAAAAGGTTCATAAAAGAACGAGATTACTCCTGTGCAAAGGGAAAAAAATGGCGTATAAGAAATAAATATTTTTTTTTGGGGGGGGGGATGAATATCTCTTCGTATATTTCGTCCATCCACGTTACTGTTCTTCTCAAAAGAGTTCGTAAAGGAAAAGTAATAAAAGTAAAAACGAAAAGCTTACGATAGAAATCGTAACGCACGAAATTATTAAAAAGTCTCCTAGCTGACTCGGAAGTGAAATATAAAATATTTTCCTACTCCGTAAGGTCTTTTGGAATGCGTAGGATAAAATGTTGACGAGATCGTCGTATGGTCTATGTCAGACGGGAAACGATTTTATTTCGCTCGGAGAACACTCGTATTAAAAGCCAAAAAAAAAAAAAAACTAAAAAAAGTAGTATCGCCGATAAAGAATTTTTACAAAAATCTAAACGGTAATAATATAAACGCGAACGGATATAAAAAGAGAAATTACCAAATTCCCCCGAAAATATATAATAGACGTGCGCGGCAGAATAAAAACGGTGAAATATTAGAGAAATTGTTTCCGTTCTAAATTGACGATTGTACCTTTTCTCATTTTTTTAGTTTCGATACCCTAAAAACAAAAAGAAAAAACTTATCCCGAAAAAAAAAAAATGATTTTTTGTCCTCTATATAAAAGGTAGGTAAACTTTTACAGCGGTGAAAATTGAAGCTTTTCAATTCTAAAAATATAAAAAGATCACGATAAAAAAGTCTCAATAGGAAATAGCGTGATTCAAAAAAAAAAACATAAAGTTAAGTACCTAGGGATACACCTAGACAAAAAGCTAACGTGGGGGAGTCATATACAGAAAAAAAGAAAAGAATTGGACCTAAAACTAAAAAAGTTATACTGGCTCATATAGGCTACAACTCCGAATTGTGTCTGCAAAATCGGTTACCAGTATACAAAGTTGTATTAAAACCAGTCTGAAGCTATAGCGCACAAATTTTGGGGGTGTGCAAAGAAATCGAATAAATTGGTGATCCAGCGCTTCCAGAACAAGGCGTTACGATTGGTTTATCGAATGCCTTGGTACGTGTCCAGCGAAATTATACATCGAGATTTAAACGTAGATACCGTTGAAGAAACTATCCATAAGCTCAGGAGCGTTCACCGAAATCAGTTAGCAGCATCACTTGTCCACACGGATGCGACATCTACGCGGCTGAAGAGGACAAAGATAAATAATCTAGTATCATAATTTTAGTTTGTAGGTTAAGCATCGTTGGATGCACCTACCACTCGAGATTGTTAACAGATATAGTTTATTGGATAGCCTCTCAACTGGCTAGTTATAAATTAGCATTTAACACGATACAAAAAAAACGATCTAATCGTCTAATATTATAGGCGACTATCGTTTTATATTTTCACTGCCTTCTAATCAGTTTCTATCGACCAATTTATCCCGTATACAAAAGATAATGCGAAGAAGCATTTCAAACTTTTCTACAGCAGATGCAACCCACTCTGTCCGACGCGTAATATAACTATCATAGAAAAAATAGGGACATCGAAGACTGTAATCCGTTTTATACGTTGATATATCGTAGAGTAATGATTTTATGAATTATAAATAAAATTAAATAAAAATAATCGCAATATATATATATATATATATATATATATATATATATATATATATATATATATATATATATATATATATTATTACAGATAGCTTTTCGACAATTACGTCATTATCAATCGTATACTACAAAAAAAAGTAATATATAAATTAACTCGAATATTTATATAATAACAACTCATATATTTGATATACATATTCAACTAGCCGAGAGGTAATATCGTATTATTTAAGCTATTTCTCTATCTTTTTTATAATTTCCAAATAATTCATTTATTTATTTATTTTTTTAAATTTATTTTCTACGTGTAAAATTGTTTATATTATCTGTTACATTTTCTATATTATGTCACTCTTCCACGCAGTGTTTGCCATATATATACTCATTATAAATCATCACAACCGAATCACCTACCGTGGTCAGACAACAGTATTCCCTTTCCTTCATTATTCCTTGGTATTTTCACCCCTCCCCCAATCTGAATCTTTATTCGAAATTTTTTTTTAATTGTATAAAAATTGCAATCTGGCTTACATAGCCAATAAGCAATTCATCTAAATGGGTCGTGACAGGATTGGAGATATCATTCACCAATGATACTCCGAGCTACCTCGCCAATCAATTAAACCGATGTGGAAGGTCTAAGTATCGATTAAGTCTATGAATATCGTTACCACTATCTAGTAAGTCAACTGCCAGTCGGTTCGGGTGGTATTCTAATCTGTGCAAGTAATGTACACTATATGTTTGGATTACCTCTCGCACATATGGTACACCTAGGTCGCGATGTAGGTTGTCATTACGCATGTACCATGGCGCATTTGTTATAATTCTTAATATTTTTGACTGACATCGTTGCATCGTGTTAATATTAGACACCGATGCTGTACCCCGAAGGGATATACCGTAGGTCCACACCGGTCTGATAACTGCGTTATACGGCAATAATTTCGATTTGAGAGGTAACTCGGAATGTCTGCCCAGGAGCCAGTACACCTTTCTCAGTTTTATGTTTATTTCTTTAACCTTCATCTTGATGTGTGTTTTCCACGTCATTCGTCGAACAAGCCACGAAAATTATTCCTTCATATTCCCTTTGTTCCGATTCATACACTACTGCTTTCTTTGTAAACATATATATATATATATATATATATATATATATATATATATATATATATATATATATATATATATATAAAAATAATAACGACTTTATTTATTAAATACATGTATAAAATAATTAAAATTAATGATATATAATATATTCCTTCTTTAATCGTATAAAAATTACCAGAAAAATTTAAACCTGTAAACACTTTAGCTATATAAATAATTTCATGCTCGCATATATTTAGTTATATACGTTAGGAGGGTAATACTGTTAATTAAAACATCGAAAAATGTTGGTGAAAGTTTATCAAGTTATTACTCTTTATCTCAATTGTTTTGTTCTCATTTCATACATATATACATTACAATAAATTAAAACGAGCCGTATTGTATAAACACGATGTATATTTGCAATATATATATATATATGTATATATATAATATATATGTTTATATGTACGTGTAGATACAGTAACGTAAATATATGTATAGGACGTAGTGTTTCCTTTAAAAAAGAACAAACTCTCTTAAAAATAACGTAAAACAATGCGAACGAAAAATAGCCGAAGAGCGGAGACAATTTCTCTTTCGTAATTCATTAATCTTCCATCATACTCGACGTCTTTAGCAATTCTGTCGCCCCCCCCGAATGATTAATTTATTAGTCACGCCTGTTTCTTTTGTCGTGACTGGTACGCCTCGAGACAGACTCTTCACCAAGGCCCTACGTTTACTTAATCCGAAACAAAGTGTCGATATAATTGTGGTTCTCGTACGAATTTGGAACCGGCACAAACGAAAAGCTCCGGTTATCGGGCGAAAGTCAGTTATAGCAAATTTTATCTTCCCAAACCTCGTCGGTGTTTATATAGATAGATCGAAATAATTCATATTTAGCTCGCGTTTCTGTACAGAGATCGATCGAAAATTAGGAAATCTCGTTAAGATACGAAAAGTAATACTTTCTCGGCTAATCGTTGATAAATAAAACTTTGTTTTTATCGCGTCTATTAAATCTAAACGAAGAATTCCGAACTGTGGCAATTGTTACCTACGACCCCTTACAATAATCTAATCAGCGCCGTTGTTTAAACAATCGAATAAACTCTCGTTATAACGTAAAATAGCCCTTGTTAACCTGTCCGGTTATTAACTACCATACTCCATGGTTCTACTTTTTTTTAAAAACATTAAGTGGAGAGGAATTGTACTTATCGGCAGATTGCGGTTTAGGCATACTGTTCCTTATGCAGCTTAGAGAAAATCCGTATTGCCCTCTACACGCTGGTCGTGCAGTTTGCCATCCTGATCACGTGTTCTTCGAATGCCCTTCTTTAACAACATTACGCTCTGAACTGTATCTGAAATTACTGCGCGCGTCTCGTAATGGTCCTCCTTATAACGTATTGTCCCTTCTTCAATATGTTCCCTGACATAGCGATATTTTTAGAAAAGTTGTCCGAGTTTATAGAAATAAGAGTTAGCAATTATTACAGTATCAGGTTGGGTAAGCTGTAAAGGCATCCCCGTTAAAAAAATAATAAAAATAAAAAAATAGCTACCATATACTTTAACGTTGTAATATTGATAGTTTGAAATGTGATACGAGTTGATATAATTTATATAAATGTTCGCGCGTTCTATTTGAATATATATGTCCCGGTATAATTCGCGCAGTTAAAAGCCGATGTTAATAATTTTTAAAAATTTATACGTAAATATTATCCGAGAATAGGTAAAAATGATTTGTTCGATTTAATATTTACTATCATTAAAGAATTGTACACTTATTATGATTATTATTCGGGAATGTACGTCGCGCTCCATTAATGTTACTTAAATTACTCACATTAACGCACTGCATATATAAATGTTATATATGTGTATTGGATTATTTATAAATATATATATATATATATATATATATATATATGTATATATATATATTTGTACCACTCACGTATATATCAATATGGGTTTATATATTTATGTTTGTCGATTTATTTATTAGTAACTGGGTGACCGGTATTTTCTGAAAATTGTTTCGACATCTGCTAGACGAGATTTGCGATGCGTTTAATTTTTTTTCCGCTTTATTTCGGCTAAAAAATTATTCTAAAACTAGAAGCTGTTATATTACCTATATAAATATATTATAAATATATATATATATATATATATATATATATATATATATATATATATATATATATATAATTAATTGAACGGTAAATAATTCGGCGAGAAGTGAGTTGTTACTTTATGTTGAAGGTTTTTATTTTTACTTTTTCGAAATAAATGACAGAAGTTTTAAGGAAGTATGGCCACGGGCGAGTAATTTAATACGTTCTTAGGACGAGAGAGAGAGAAGATTCAATAATAACAAACGTCCGCTTCGATTAATTACGTTAGACAGTCGTCTCGAAGCACGGTTGAAACGGCTACTAACTTATAATCTGTAGCCCATTATAATATCCTCTCGTTTTTTTTTTTGTTCGCATCTAAATATTACCGAGGGACATTCCATCGTTTAAAGTAGAAAAAAGACGGAATCTTCCGTCTTTGTCCGGACGACGACGCCTTCTTAGCTCTCTCTCTCTCGTCGCTTTGTTCGAAGACACTCTAAAATCGTCCGATGTGTTCTTTATTTTAAAAGATAATCCGTGGCGACCGACCACCGACTTATTACCGGGGAAATATCGTTTTTCTTCGTATCCAGATGGTTACCGGTTCTTTCGATATCGTCTGGAGACGAGATTACCAAAAAAAAAAAAAAAAAAAAAAATGAAACAAGTAATAATAGTCACCTAAAAAGCCTAACTTCCTGGACGGCCCAACTACATCGACTATACATATTGGAGGGCTTAATGCCGTACGAAAATAGGAAATAGGATATTAGGACGAACAAAGCGAATTGATGTTAATTGAATTAGACACGTTCGATCGATTATTTTACATATCGAAACAGGTTAAAGAAAATGCAGTCGAAATAAGATGTAAAGAATGTAGGATAGGATCAGTTCGGGATTAACCAAATCATCTTAATTTAGTTATCGTAAGATTCCGTAGTGTAGACGAATATGCGCCCATAAATGTAGAAGAAAATACTACGAGAGCTTAATAATCTTATATATATATTATATATTTATATATATATATATATTTATATATTTATATATATATATTTTTTTTAATAATGCCGTGTTTAACTACCGAGGCTACTATGTCACTGGTGATTTAACAGTTAGATGTAGTAACTGAGGTTGGAGGAGGAAAGGAACTGTATAACTGAGGGAATAGTTGAAGGACGGAAAGCAGATAGAGTACGCGTATGGATGTTGGACCGGTAAGAGAGGAGTGTAGGGCAGTACAGTAAAATATGGCAGATAAGAGAGGGGTTTGGGAGTAAACGAAAGGGACAAAAAGCTGGGGGATTGGTACGTTGGAGAAAGTGGTCATGAGAAAGTGATATTTGGCCAAGGCGGATCCTGCTGAGTGCTATGTAATTGGAACGGGGTAAATTGGCAGGTGGTTCCCAGAATCCTACATTGGGTTTGATGGCGAGAAGGAAGCTATGGTGGTATGAATTCCACTTCTGTTGCCAGTTGTGCTGGAAGAAGTATTTGATGGCTGTGTTTAGTAAAGGGGATGGCGGTGCTTTATAGGTTGTAGGGGAACATAGTATAGAATGGTCTGCCCTATCCATTACTTCATTCCCCAAAATCCTCTTATGACCTGGAACCCACAAGAGGGATACTGAATCTGTACCTTGTGATAATTTGTAAAGAAAAGATTGTATGCAGTTAATTAGAGGCTTCTTTGATTTTGTTTTCTGGAGGGCCAATAGAGCGGCAAGAGAGTCTGTAACCATTAAAGTTTGGTTATCCTTGGGATTTAGGAGTAAGTGCTGGAGACAGAAAAATATACCGTATAAATCTGCGTCATATATAGAACAAGAATCATGCAGTCGTATTGGATAGCATAAATTGTTAACGGAGAATATATAAATATATATATATGTATGTATAACTTTCTTAGAACCTATGTTCAAAAATTTATATTAGGAGTCTAAAGGTAATTGATGAAAAGAAAATCTCAATCGCCTCCGATTTGCAGACGGCATTGTACGTTAATACCTCGAAGGACATGATAATTGACCTCCGCAATTGTTACAAAAGAAAGGAAAACAAGGATTAAAACATCGACAAAACTTCCTGACAAATACGCCTCCAAAATTAAAAATAGTCGAGCAGAAATATCAGGTCGACGAGTATATATATATATATATATATTTAGGTCGAGTAATTACTAAAGAGAGAAGGATACAATGCTTAAGAAAAGACGAAAAATTCTGGGCATAAGGAAACAAGAGGAACAGTTTAAGAAAAAGAAGACCATTATAAGAGAGAATACTAAACTGACGTTTTGATAATGCAAAAAGATGGTCACTTTTGACGTATACTCGGAGAATGAGTAATAAAATCGAACCTTTCGGTATTTTAATAAGTTGAAAATCAGCACAGCCCGAAGAAATGGTTCTTGAATAAGAAGAATTATCTCGATTAAAGGCGAATAGATAACGCGGCGATTGATTAATAGAATTTGGAAATATAATTAAAGAATTATGATTCGAAGGAACCAAAATAGAACCGGACGCACGATGGAAATAAAAATCGTATGTGAAGAAATAGCGCTGTGAAGAA
The DNA here is from genome assembly GCA_032883995.1 of Coronaproctus castanopsis. NCBI lineage: Eukaryota > Metazoa > Arthropoda > Insecta > Hemiptera > Monophlebidae > Coronaproctus > Coronaproctus castanopsis. The sequence continues at coordinate 232,759,891 of CM065053.1, read as the reverse complement.
TTGAAAAGAAAAAGTTTGTTGTTTGTCCATCATCATTTCTCCTCAACCGCAAAGGCAACATGGCCTGCAGCTGAACAAATAATTTCCTGATAAGAGCAGCTTTTTTTATCAGTTCTTTTATTGTGGCGTCCATAAATCGGGTTCTTGGTCTTCCTCTTCTTAATTTTCCATTAAGTTTTTTAGCCATTTATCTGATTTGATGACAGATCATATACTATTTATTCTCTTTTCAATCGTGTTTATTATCTCCGGTTCTTCTATTCTGTTGAACACCTCCTTATTTGTGATTTTATCCATCCACGATATTCTCAGCTTCCTTCGATAGCATCAAACTTCAAACGCTTGAAGTTTTAATCTTTCTTTTTTCCGTAAAATCCATATTTCACAGCCGTACAGTGCAACGCTCGAGACAAAAATTTTAACGAACAGCTTCCTTATGCGTAATGAGATATTTCTCGGTGGCCAAATTCTAACGAGTAATTATAATTAAAGATTATTAATTTCGAACACGTTGTATAGTTTTTTTTTCTTAGACGTTGTAGGTCGACTAAAAAAAAAGTACGTGTACATCGTACACGGAATATTGTGACTGAACGAAAGGGACTAATCTTCGGAGAGATTTATTTGGGACTTTAATTAATCCAGTCAGAACGGAACACGAAAGATGTGGAATGAATAAATTTGGTCGGGACGAGGCAACAACACGCGATTACGGTTAGAAGGAGTAAAAGTGTTCTAAAGAAATTTCGAAAGACGATTGAAAAAAAATACCTCTAATTAGCTGGAAGGAAAAATTAAATATTAATTGATACGTAGTAAATTATTGCCGTTTATAGACGAAAACGTACGCGTAATAATAATAAGAATAATAATTAATTATTATTATAACAATTTTTTCATATTTTGTTCATTATTTTCCTCCGAATTTTTATCCCGATTGTCTTTATTACGTCTTCTCATATAGCTAAGTCTCCCTACGTGACATTTACAAAATGCCCCATGTGTTATTATTATTAATGCGTGGCTGAATCGGAGTAGTCAGTTCTTTTTTGCTTTTCTTGAGGAGGTGTTTTCCAAAACGAGTTGTGTACAATTTGATGCTTCTTAACTCGAGTTAGACGTGGACACCTAAATAGATTTCCATTTGCTTTTTAGTTGAACGCATCTTCGGAAGAGATGGATGGATCGAGGTAAGCATAGAGGATGCTTCTTTTTCAGTTTAATTCATTTCCCGGAAACTGCGAATGACCCAGAAACATTGTTCTCGATGAGAGGATGATCGCGATAATCGAATAATTTCTTTAACAATCGGACGTCGATTATTTATTTATCGATTGAAAGCGGAACTCGAGTCGGAGAAAATATTGCAGACTGCTGAGAATACACAGTGCGATTTTCATCGATGTAGACAATTGCTGAATAATTCAGCTGAAAGTATTAGCGAGTAGCTTGAAACAGAAAGCGATTAAAAATACGGATTAATTTATTCTTTCGAAAGCTAGGTAAATCGTATTTTTCATCGTAAAGATGTCGCTTAATTTTGCTTTAAACAACGTCATATTGAAAGGGTAGAAGCCGTTCGGGAAGGAAATAAAATTTTAAATAACCGGCAAGAGTTAAAAAATAAAAAGTCCTATTATATGGGAAAGATTGCTTTTTGTGCGCGATATTTCTCGAGTATATTTACACATATTATTCACATGTACAAGTGTTCGCGTTACGTTTAAGTGTTTATTATGTATTTGCATAACTGCCACAGTTCGACTATATTCGAACAACGAGAAGGGTTTCCTTTTCTCAACGCCAAGTAGTTTGTACCACCGACAACAACCAACCGTGTGTATTAGACTTGTTTTTTCTCCTTAATTCGAATTCACCCCCCCGATGAAATATGCAAATAGTAGTTACATTACAGAGTAAAAATTACGAAAACCAAAAATGACGTCATATCTTACAATTTCTTTTTTCCGTCGTTTTCATCGGCCACTTCTTCTAAATGTCTACGACGACAAGTCGATTCAAGTCTCACCGATTTCATTTTCATATTTTTTCCTATTTGCATACTTGATCGCGAAGACGAGTGGAAAAATGAAATAAAACTTCGTATAGGGCGATTCAAATCGAAAAAATTAAATCGTTCGCCGTGAATAATTTATCTATTTTACTTTCCTACGTATCGAGCGCCAGTGCATTATATTTCTTTTTTAAGAACGTGGAAGTGTAGCTTGAAAGGTGTGTTATTATTATAAGGCGAAGGAAATTTAGAGCTGTACCAACATTATCTTAGAGCATAATGCAGAAGAAGTAAGAACATTATTCTAGTAGAAGATATTTTATATAAGTATACATTTCAGTTACAATGTCCTCTATATGGTACGAAGACTTTTAAAGAAGAAAAATACGTATCAGCCTTGGCCCATAAACGGATTCGCGCTGATTTATATATTTCATCGAAATGAAATTCCGCGTCACAAATACACGCGAAACGAGATTAAAGTACGAAATTCGAAAATACGTTTTTTACGGCCGCTCGAGCGTTCTTCTGGGAATAATTTTTTTTTTTTTTAATGTCCATGTATTGAAGTGATTTTATCAATTAACAAAATAAAAACAATGTTAATCGCTGTAAAATTTATTTTATATATGCAAAGCTTTTCGACTATAAACAGTATTTGCTCGAAAATGATTTTATTATAGTTGAAAAGCTTTGTATAAAATAAATTTTATAGCGTTTAACATTGTTTTTATTTTGTTTTTTTTTAAGTTTTTTTTTTTTTTTAGTATAATAATGCCTTCTAAAAGGAAATTAAACAATGTGTAGAAACTGATGTTCAAATTGGTCCTATCTTATGGAATGGCTGTAAGAAAAATTTTAAAAACACCGCGATTACCTAAAAAAAATTGTGGTCAGAAGTTTGGTGCGCCAGTAAGAATAACGGGCAAATTTAATAATTTCGATCGATTTATTCATTGTAGGCGTAAAAAAGAACGTGTATATTTTACTTGATAATTCCGTATAAATAATCCAAAATTGTATATTCGATTAAAAATTGAAAGGTCTAGATTGAATGGTAATTGTAGTTTTAGTGAAATAGCGTTAATGAAAAATTTATAATGCGCCGATTAAGACAATTTTTTAATTTAATTTCTCAAAAAATGTAATACTTATAAACATATATATATATATATATCATCGTTTTTCAGAACCCGCTGTTTTAGACTAATTCTATTTTTCTCAATCAGAATATAATAAAAGGTTTCTCGCGATATAATCACTTTAACTCATATGTGACATTCGTCGTATCTATATGTGTGGACGAACACTGTATTTTCTTTTTCTCGAATAACATTTTTAAGACATCATTAGACAACGTTGTAAAACCGAACGACCGCCACTCAACAAAATAATGCTAACACCTATTACTAGCTCACCGCTTAAACTTTAACTGTTTGCAGCTTTGTCGCTTACCGCTTCTATCATAGCTGAGGCCTTACAATGTTTCGCGGTTGTAAAAATATTTACACCAAATTTTATATTTTCAGGGTTTTTTTTTTAATTATTCCTCACAAAGATCTATTATTATTGTTTATGGATTTCAACTACAAAAATTCCACGGAACGCGTCAAGGCTGGAAACTTCATTTACATTTTGAAATGTCTGGTCAAAAGCTTTGCTCGGACAGTTGTAGATGTTATTATGCTAAATAGATGATTGCGGGCTTTTTCTTTAATTTCCACCGGGCTAGCAATTCACTAGATCGTTCTTTTTTCGCGCGAATACAGTTTGTACCCAATCATCGCGAGGAAGTTCGAAATCTTTTACTGCGATGTCGGGATAAGTGACCGTCTTCCGATGATTGGTATTTAACATGTATTTTCGCCAATCTTGTACGTCCGCAAACCATGGGTTTAATTTGCTGCAATAACTTATGTTTTTTCTCGACTTCAATCGTTTTGTTCGCATAACTGTTTTCGGGGGAGACTCGGATTATTTTTATACTTTAACCGTTCTTTCATCAGGGGATGTCAGGAAGCGTGTTGTTACTTAAAACACCGTTCAAGTAATTCGCCTCGTTGTTGTATTTGTGTGCCAAGTTTCTCGGTACGTTAGCTGTTTAGTTAAAAAAGACGCTGCGTGTCCCGCTTCAGAGTAAACGAAATCTAACGTTTCTGTACAGCTTCCGAAGCGTCCCACCGTGCACTAGTAAGTTTCTGTATGATGCTGTTTCTAGTTTTAGCAAATGTATTTTCTAAGTATTTCCGGAATGTTAGCTGTCTGTTAAAAGTGACACCAAGGTATTTCAGTTCGTACTTTAGAGTTTCCGAATTACATCATTCAGCTTCATATTTGCAAGTTACGTTGTCAAGTCATCTAATAAAGGTTTTGTTTCGGTTCATCCGAACTCGTCATTGGTAAAAGTACTGTTGGAGGTATTCGAGATCAGTTTTCAACGATTCTTCAAGATATGCGACAACTTTATTTTGAATATTGTCAACGTAGATAAATTTATTTGATGCGATATCCGAGAGAGATCGCGTTTAAATAAATACACGCACAAGTATATAATTTTGGGTAAAAAATTGGCAATATTTAACTGGTTAATAATAGCCTTTAATTTATTTTCGCATTTCCAATTGAAACCACAGCCTGCCGCTACAAAACGAGTAGACAAATTTGCAACTTTTCTATGTGATTTATTAAACTTCTTTTTTTTTTACGTATTCCTTCTAAGATTTGCTTGTTTGTTTTCATTTCTTTCCAAGTTGTTTACTTTATTCCGCCGCGCTACAGCCCTACATCCCCGCCGCAATCAGTTTATTTATTTTACGTTTTTGCAGATTTTGTTCCGGACGTTTATAATAATGTTCTTATTTATTAATATTGCTTTTTCATTATTAAATGCACATCTGACGTATCATATTCGTCTTTCAATATCCGTTTTATACACTTCTATTTTCCTCAGTTATCACACTTCCTAGATAACTTGTTCCTGTGACTTGTTCCGATTGAGCACCTATCTATTTTTTTGTTTATCTTTTTATTTCGCCTGTTTATTATCTCTGTTTTCTTTGTGTTAATATTTATTTTACACTTACTTAATTATGTGTATATATATATATATATATATATATATATATATATATATATATATATATATATATATATATATATATATATATATATATATATATATATATATATATATATATATATATATGGGTTTCATCGTTCAAGTGCCTGGGAAGATTACTGAAGATGGACGTAGCTATACCGGAACGACTTGCCATAAACAGGCTATGCTGTAAAAGATAAAAATAATAACCAACGAAACGATGCCCATACGGAAACGCATTATAAAAACTTGCGTGGGACCAGTAGCATTTTACAGATCGGAAACGTGAATACAAAACGAGGACAGGACAGGATAGAAATGGTGCTGAGGACGGATGAAAAAATAAGCTGGACGTAGAAAAGAACGAATCGAGAAGTTTTCAAACGGGTCAATGAAAAAAGAACGGAAACTATGTTGAACAGGGCTTTGTTACAACATTGACCGTTATAGCTCGGGGAAACGAATAAGATGTAGACCGCGATTAAGCTGGATAGATAACCTGAAGAGAGATTCCGACTATTTCACTAAGTATGAAATGAAAAAAATGACCAATCGATATGAATGGAAAAAGACAACGAACCAGTCCACGGAATCGAATGATAATGATGATGATATAAAAACGAGAATAATACATTAAATTACGCTAAAATTTATTTAATTTAAAAATTAAACCGCTGAATAGATTACCGCGCGGAAGAGGGCACAATCAAATCGTCTTTTTGTGACCTCAGATTCGGAATCTTTATTTAACCGAAATATATTTACCGGATTAAATGAACTTAAAGCAAATAATTTTGACATTAATTACTTCGAATGCGGTGTATTTTCTACTTAGGGGATTATCCGGAGATATTTTGGAATCGACTGAATTGTTATTCGGAGTTTAATGATTAATTTTTCGTCCGTTTCTCAAGCAACAAAAGCGTCAACTGACTAACCTGTTCACATATTTACATATTTACATTGTCGACATCCAACCGTGAAGAATGATTTCCACCATCCCGATTCGTCTTTCGGAGATTAATACTTACCGCTCGAAGCGGCGGGTGGTCTTTCTTCTCTTTCCGTTCGATATTAAGTTATCGATAGTTATCGCGGATTTGTGTAAATGATCTTTTACTTATACATCAAAAGAAGCTTTCATTGAAACATCTGATTTTCGACTACACACAATTACTTCGAACTCTTCACAGTTCGTGTTAGTTTTTAATCGCAGGCATTCGGTAATGGCACGATTTTGTACGTTATTACACTTTATCAGCTCTATCATAGTCAGGATCGCTTTATTATTTTCGTTATCTCCTTGTAATTATCTGTATAATAGTGCGTTATTCCCCGCCTAATGGATGATTCGACGATGCCAGTTCGTCTATTACAATGGTTCGTCCTCTCGACTATACGTCGAACAATTAAAGAACCGAGATCAAACCAATAGCAAAAGTTTCTTATCGTAAAAGGCAACGCCTCGATTTTATATCGATTGAAACAAGAAAAAGATTATAATATATAAATAAAATATATTGTAACAAGTAAATGTTGTGATATATACGTCAATCTAATATGTCGTTTGAAACTAATTTTTCTGTTCTAAAATTGTTAATAACGATAATAGAATTTTCGAGTTTTTCCAGAAATAATTTCAGATACTAAAAAAAAAAAAAAAAAGGTAATTTATTTCAAAACGAAAATTAAAGTGCAGTTCTGTTAGGTTTTAAATACAAATTCAAGAAATTATATAAAATTCTTTTAAATTCGAATAAAAGATTTATAGATTTGACAGAGCTCACTGTAGACGTACTTAAATCCGGTTAAATGTATTTGTAGTTGATGAAATATTTTACGATATCATCCTAGATGCAGCTGATTGAAAAAAGGAATTGTCGTTTAAAAATCTTATACAATTAATTTTTTAACGCTCGTAAAAAATATTAAAAAAAAAATGAAAAACAGCGTATGTAGGTCGTAATTTAAGGGGAGAAATCTGTTTTGTTGCATCTACTACTGCAAGGAAGAATTCACGGTCCAGTTTTGGTAGAAGAAGAAACTTCCGGGTAAGAAACATCAAGGAATGCGTAATATCGATGTACAGGAATTATTATCAATAGCCTACTGCAAAGTGTACGGCATTTAACCCGTTCAGTCACGATCTTCACTATACGGTACATTTTTTTTTTAAATATATATATATACAAATTGCAATCTGGCTGATGTAGCCAATAAGCAAATGGAATGCAAGCTACGACAGGATGAGAGATATCATTCGACAATGACACTCCGAACTACCTCTCCAATCATTCAAAGCGGTGGGGAAGATCTAGAGGTGTGCGGTAGTTCAATCTGCGAGGCCCATTGTCATGATTTAATAAATCTACCGCCAGCTGGTTAGAGTGACAACCTGTGCAAGTAATCTCTACTGCAATCCCGAACTACTTCGTGCACTTTTGGTATTTTTAAGTCTTTATGCAAATTTTCATTTCGTACGTACCAGGGTGCACCGGCTATTAATTTAAGTATTTTTGATTGGGATCGCTGCACCATTTTGATATTCGATATTGATGCTGTCCCCCAGAGTGATGTGCCATATGTCCACACCGGCTTAATAACTGCTCTGTAGAGCAATAATTTCGATTTTAGAGGTAATTCGGAAGTTTTACCCAGGAGCCAGTACATGTTCCTCAGTTTAAGTTTTATCTCTTTAACTTGATGTGTTCCTTCCAGGTCAAGCGGCGATCAAGCCACACACCCAGGTATCGGACTTTATTTTCCTGTGGGATCCTACCATTAAGATCAACATTCCGCCTAGTTGTAAATATGTACTGACTTGGTTGGGTTAATTTTAACCCTCCATTTTCGTGCCCAGATGTTCAAGTCGTTTAGACCGCGCTGTAATTTTTCTGACGCCGCTACCGGATCATTATCTCCCGCGAATAATGCTGTATCATCCGCAAATGCCGCCATCTCCACATTTGTATTTACGGGAAGGTCTAACATATATATGAGAAAAAGGATTGGACCCAAAACAGAGCCCTGCGGAACTCCAGCATTGACAAGATGAAATGTTGATATATCGCTACCGAATTTGACTTGAAAAAATCTATGTGACAGGTATGAGGATAGTAGTGTGTAGTAGTGATGTGGCAGGGTGCGTTTTATTTTTGAGAGTAACCCTTCATGCCATACACGATCGAAAGCCTGGCTGACATCCAGAAAGGCGCAGAACAATACCGCTGCTTTACGTGAAATTTAAATATTCATTTTTTATTTTCCGGCTGAAGTGAAACGTCTCAGTTTGAAAAATATTTATATAAATACATTGAACTTTATCTACAGTTCATCCGGGCAACATTATTGTGTAATAAACACCTGTTTGAAATTTAGAATTTTGTGTCAAAATTTTATAATGTATGACTGAAGGGGTTAAAGAAGATTTTCCTCGGAATAAACCGCGATGATGAAAGTATATTGTTAGTTGTGACATCCCGCATGCTTAATTACTATATGTATATATATCTAATTCTTGTATATATATATATATGTACATTATACATATATAGAAAACACGAAATTTTATATGATCTGTATGGTATTATCGTTATCTCTTTGGAAAGTACATTTTTTTTACCTCCGCGAAAGGCGGTTCCTTTCTGTTTATTTAAATTAACTAAAGAATTAACTAACTAAATAAATAAATATAAAACTTCGTCAACACGAATTTAATTATATTAATAATTTCCTCCATCTAGATAGTATTAAACTTTATTACGATTTTACACACAGAAGAAATGTTCCGAGTAACAGTTTCGAAGTTATTGTTATTCGTTACGGATTTTAGTCGCGCTTTCCGCTATACTCGTAATAAAAACTAAAAAATAAAATAAAAAAAAGTAAAAAAATAAAAAAATAGATAAAAAAAAATTAAAACAAAATTTTAAAAAAATAATTAAAAACGCTCCCTCGTTAATCGTAAGAGAATAATTATACCTATTCGCGAAAAATAATCGTCGTAGGTAATATTAAACTAACGATGGCGGTTGTAAAGATGGAGTTGTTTAACAACAGTTGGTGAAAATAACGATAATATTCGTCCTAAAGTAACGATTGTAACTAACTGTCGTAACTTTAAATAATAATAATAATAACAATAATAAAGAAGAAAAAATTAACGCAATTAGCTGAAAAATTAACGGTTATGTTCGCTCGGGAACTGTTATTTCCTTTCGTTCGAGTAGCTGTTATTTTCAAAATTCTATATATATATATATATATATATATATATATATATATATATATATATATATATATATTATTAATTTTTTTTTTAAGTGGAACATAGAAGGACGACACATCGATTGCGCATTTTCTTTATATAAGGGGAGGAGGTTGTTAGAAACAAACGTATATTGGAAGAAAGACAATACCATCAACACTGGAAAGTAAAAAAAAAAAGTCATTGGACCCGTCCTAGTAATACTATCGTCTTGGGGCTAGTCGTAGTATAGGAATATGTAAACTTCGAAAAATAACCTTAAGAATATCCGAATATAAGGATATATAATAAAATTTTTTTCGAAAAGAACGAAAAAACCTATAAAGTATGGAAATCTGTTTTTAATGTCGTCATTTACTTTCCTAACAACAGGCCACGCGGGGTTGACGAATGTTTAATGTGCCGTACAATACTGTCTACGGTTTGAACTTGCGAGAAACGTCGAAAACGGTGTAAAAAAAAAGTTCAAATAGACGGAAGTAAGAAATAGGGCCCCAATGACGTATAGAAAAAGATAAAACGAACTCGTCGATACAACCCCTTAAGGGGTTAAAGAGGAGGGTCGTTACCCCATCGCGAAAAAAAAATTAAAATCATATATATATATATATATATATATATATATATATATATATATATATATATATTAATATAATATATCGACGTTTCGGGGCTCTATTCTTATTACTGTTGCTTTTTTTTCGTTTCTGTTATAATTTCTAAGGTTAAATGCTACGGACGGATTATTCCGTCTCTTATTCTAAATCTGTCCGTCCTGCCGTCTTTTTCACCGTCTTCGTTATTTTTACACGTTTTACCACTTTCCGACTACTCCGTTATTGAGCGTCGATTTAACTCCGTTTCGAAGCCTTAAGCGAAAATAAATTAGTCCGGGCGCAATAGGAATTTTTATTATTGTTTGGCCTTTTTTTTAACATTTTCTTCGGACTACTACTTGCAGTATGTCTTCCCGGTGACGGGGTTATCTTTTTCGACTTTTGTTCAATTTACATTATCAACGGCCCCGGGGACATTTTACTGCCTGTGCCTCCGTCGACCTTATATAAAATCTTATCGTCGTATCGCGTCGTTACATCTATCTCCACGGTGTGCGCTACAGCTAATTTTATTAACTAATAAGGATATTTTATTCCGCTCCCCTCCTAGTATGGAACTTACTAATATTTCCTTTCGTCGCCCATTGAAGTAATTTGTTCCTTACTCCCGTTCTGCGCATTCGATAATCCGCCGTAAGGAAATTTCTTTTCCACCAATACGTGTATAATCTTTTTATTTTAAATCCGATAAAAAAAAATGCAATCTCGTTAAATGCGTCTAATTAAAATTTCAAGCGTAATGTTTTCGCGAAATTAAAAAAATCGCATTTTAAATTACGGTAGCGAACTAATAAAAATCTTATTATGCCTATATCTAACTACTGCTGCATTTCCCAAACATTTCCAACGTCTTCTAATTTGCGCGGCTCGAATCTAATTAATTCGTATCCGTGTCACAATATCATCCTTCCATCTAGTCACGGGACTCGGCCACCTTATACGTTTGGTCCATCTAACATCGTCTTGTCTTCGATATGTCCCGCAAATTTCATTTTAACCTGGCGATTCTTTCCACGCGTATTTTGAGCATTATAAACTTTACGAACACGATCTATAGGACCAAAACCGTTCAGTTCTACCACCAACCAATCTTGTCGGCAGTTTTATCAGCATGCTTGTCTTGATCGATATATCTCGAAGGAGCTCTTCTACCACCTTTCCTCGTGCCTTCTACTTTCCTCCTTCGCCATATTAAATTCGTCGAGGCCGTCATTTCTTAAAATATATGTAACGATTCTCCGTTCTACCATACCTTTCGATGCCATATCGTGATGTTTATAGATGGAGCTTTTAATAAATCCAAAACTCATAGTTAAATTTCTTCTTCTATATATGTCATGTCTTCAAAAAACGTCGACCATCATCCTCACGACTCGATCTTTTTGTCCATTAACATTCGGAATATTTCTATCGTACTTAATTTGCACCGATTCTTTAAATTTTCCATCCACATTTTTCTAGCCACGCTGAAGTATCTCATATTTCTTATTAGGCATTAAATATCCGAGGTATTCTAATTTTCTGATTTTAATTTAACAAGTTCAGTACTGTTTATTAAACGCCGTAAAAATCCGGAATTTGTTATTTTGGCCGTCTGAAGAATTCCTAAAATCTCACAGTATATTCATAACTCAAAAGCCAATAGTTTTTTTTTACATAACGCTTTGGACAGTATCCAAAAATCGACGCCCTAGAGTAAGATCCTAAAAACATAACGCTTAAGATCTACTTTCAAATTTTGGTTCGTTAAAATTTTGTTCATTTCTTGGAATCTCGCCTGTCTGGATCCTACTCGGGGTAGATATCTGCCATCCGTCACTGATGCGACATCCGAGATATTTTATCGAGCTGGTCCTTTTAATCGTTACATTATTCCCTAGTCGAAGTATATCCACGTTATTAGCATTGTCAATAACCACCCATTTTGTTTTTGACTAAGCCCATCTTACTAGTGCTTTCATTAAGCGCATTCGTTAATTCTTGTGAATCATTGAGGTACGTGCGATTATATCGTCCGCATATCGGATTTTATTAACAATTCCATTAGTGCGCACCTATGTTTTTTCTGATAACTCCAACAATTTTTTCGAAACAAATACTTAATAAAAAAGGGACGACGGAACGCATTTTGACGTATCCCTTTTTCACTATAGTTATTTCCTCCGGCAGTTGAGCATTTTATTGATGTGCGCTGATTCCAATATGAATTGCTTATTATTCTCCGGTCTCAATTGTCCAGTCCTATTTTCTTTAATATTTTAATACGCTTTTCGTGTTGTACCGTATCATCCGCTTTTTCGTAATCCACAAAACAAACGTATATATTAGTTCTGACCTCAAGACAGCGCTAAATGAGCACTTAAAGACCAAGAATAAGTTTCTCTGTTGCCGAGTTCATTTTTGAAACCAAATTATGTTTTATCGATGTTCATACTTTCTCGGTATATTTTTTTGTACATGAATTCTGAACAGTATTTCGCATTGTTCTTCTTTGGTAGTGTAATGAATGTGTATCTAATCATTTAATATGACCGCACCGCCAAATATGAACAAATCAACGATGACAACAAGTAAATATTCTTCTTCTAAAAGTTTGATTAATCGGCCTGTGCGTTTATCATTTTCGATCTTTTTATGGGGCATATTCTACTTCTTAGCAATATCGAAACCATTCTCAAGTTTAAAGTTAGGACATCTTATCATTTAATAAACACCTTATATATGACGTTTCCATTCTTTTATCTTTTCATCTGTGCTCGATAGAATATTTCCATTTTTGCTAATGACTACTTCACGTTTGTTCGTAAATTCCTATAGTTTGTTTTATTAAACATAACGAATAATTCTTTACATTTAGGTTCTCTGTCCTATTTCCTTACATTCGTTGGAAATTTTAGAATTATTTTCTTTTTTAACCATTAACTAAACCATTTCATCGGTCATCCAAGTTTGTCTTTTTCTTTCGGTCGACGAACAAGCAAATAGCGGCCGTCATTTCCCATTTGAATACAACCGGATACGTAGAGTAAACATCTAGGGAACAAGACGAAGGTAAAAAAAAAGGAACAATATCATGCGGAATGTAACCGGAACGAAGCCATCGACTTGTTAAAACAACGGCGTATTTTCGTCCTGATTTTTTATGACGCTAAAATACTCGTTCGGTATTTTATGATAATCGAATGCGTCAGCATCCGACATAATGTCTGCTTTCAATTTATTTCCGGCTTCGGAGTAATATTATTGGTACACATATTTGATCTCTTAAATTTTCCAGTATAATTTAAAAATAATTTAACTTGGAAGGTACTTAATTTCGATAATTATATTTTCTTACATCTCCGAGGGGAATAATTTAAGAGTCAAAAAATAATAACGTTACAAAATTACAAAATTACAAAATTACAAAATTACAAAATACGGGTTTCGCTTTGAATTTTTTACGTTTTTTTTTTTTTTATTAATGTAAAACGTTGCGGTGTATGTAATCGACTTATCCGAACGACGCGTAAGAAAAACTATTAACGAACAAAAGTAGAGAAAAGAATCGTACGACGAGTAAAAGAATTTTCAAAAAGGATGGAAAAAGATTTCAGAAAGAGACGATGGAAACTGGAGGATGTGAACGGTTGGTTAAAACGAAACTTCTGACGAACAAGAAAAAAGGAGTAGCGGAGGCTGCTTAAATTAACTTTCTTAATGTTGGCAGTTAATGAAATGTTTAAAAGTTTGTTTAAAGCAAATTTTAACTAACCTTCCATCTCCGAGTCGTCACTCGGTTGTGTAAATATATATCGCAACGAAAAAAAGAGTTCGAAAGGGGTAAATAATTTCCTTATATAGACGATGAACTTTGGAAGATGTCGGTTTTACAGCATAATTCTTGTAAAACACAACTATTAGCAGCAGGTCCGTCACTGGAAGGGATTTTTAGTATTAATTTATATATATATATATATATATATATATATATATATATATATATATATATATATATATATTATTGAATATCCAAGGGTGTAATCGTAATTCTTCTATCTAGAAAAGGAAAAGCAACAGAAACGAAATCCTTTTGTTTCCACGATGGATATTTCACACTTTCTTGAATTCTTCAACATCTCCTACCGCCGCGATTGTTGCTCGAGGTACTTTTTAGGATCTGGTTGTCGTTGTTATTGTTGGACAATCGGGAGGAGAATTATTGTATAAAGTAGTTTCGCTCGGGTAGATATGTCTCATTGCCCGACCAGCGTAGGGTCCCTTTTAGGCCACTAGCTGCTGCTGCTGCTGCTGCTGTTGCGTCTATAGTCGGTTAGTTCATCTGATTGTTGTTTTCGTTGTTCTTTGGGTTTCGTTTGTTTTCCTATTTCGTCTTTTATTCATCCGGAAAATCTCCTTACGGTTAAGTGGTTACGCCTTACTCGTATTTCAACGTGTAGAAAACGACTATCCCCGATTATTTCCCTCAGTTCCTCATCGCACAACACCGTCGAAACGTAACTGCTCTCTTTTATCATAACACCTAACCGCCGTACATATCGCACCGAAGAATAATGTCGGTCTATAGTCTGGGTAAAAAAAAAATAATCAAATCTTCTCTCTCGCTTATCCTGGCATAGGATATACTCATATACGAGTGCCGAGTAAAAGGAAAATAATGAATTAAAACAGTCGTTAATTCTACCATCCGATACAAAACCTCTGCCCTGTTTCAAATTCATTGTAATTTCAAATTATAATTCACGCGGGAGTGTATAAATAGATACGTACACACACTAACATATATATATATATGTTAAAAGAATTAATTTTAAAAAGCTTTGATTTAATGCGTAATATCTTCCCTTTAATGCGCATCAACGCGTTCTAAATGGATGTTCGTATTGGACTTGAATGGATATTAGAAAGATTTTAACGAAAACATTAATTACGTGAATACGATTATTTATTTACGTATTTACTCGAAGATTTATCGTTTATTGGGTGTATGAATTGTATTATATATATACATATATATACATATATATATATATATATATATATATATATATATATATATATATATATATGTATATGTATGTATTATTGCCTGGGATTTTTGAAATAGTTTTAAAAAAGATAATTTTTTTAAAAAGAAAATATTACTATAACCGGAAGAAAAACAAACTACGTTGCTTGTTAAAAAAGAAAAGGAGAGAATACGGAAGAAGATACCGACAAATTAATGAACGAAGGGGAAAGGAAAAACCAGAGGTTGGATCATTTGCGAGATATCATAATAGAATCTAGAAGCTAGAGATGGGGTAGTGCGCGAGATATCGTATGAAAAGTTAAAAGTCGGATTATCCACGAGATTGAAGTGCTATAGGTTGCGTCCCGTATGTACGTAATAATAAGACACGATATTTTTAGGCGATCTGCGAAAGAAAAGCTATAATATGACGTGTGTACAATCTATCAGTCGCGAACGTCTTAAGAATAATTATTCGGTTAAAAATAGCCACTTGTAAACAATGGTTAATAGGAAGCGCACAGATGGTCAATTATAGCTGGGAATACGCATTTATTATAATTAGTAGTATAGATTGAAATATATTATTAAACTTAATTATTTCATCGAAATTGTTAACGTACCGATTAAAAATAAATAAATGTATATCGTGAACGTTTAATTCTGTGCTATTGAAGAAATTAACCTCTAGATAAAATGAGACGAATTTTCAAAAATGACTCAAGAAGACAATCTTTCCGGATGTGCAAAAAAATGTATATACAATATATATATTGTATATAAATTCACATAGAATTATTAGTATTGCAGTGAATAACCAATTGATAAAACTGTGTGATCAATTCCTTCATAATATAGGATTAGATATATCACCTTCCAAATCTTCTGTCATTATTTTCACATTGAGACCATCCAACTAGAGAAATACTGATATTCGAATAAAGGACCAGCCGACTCCAATATCGTCCTGTATGAAATACTTGGACATAAACTTTAAAGATCAGCTTTTGAAATTTTTGAACTCGTTAAAGTCTATTGCACATACAACTTGGGGATCTGACCCTTCTATCCTTACCCTACTATACAAATCATTTCTCTCTAAACTTGATTATGGCTCAATGTTCTATAGTTCGATCTGTACTTCGAATCTCAGAATCCTAGATACTTTGTAAAATGTCACTGTCCTCATCGATAGTCAATCTTCAAGCAGAAACTAAAATCGCACCCTTATATCTCAGAAGAAACACGATTGCAGACAGATTTCTATTAAAATACTGTAATTTCAATAACCCACACGTCCTAAATCTCATTTTTTATATCAGCAATAACTGCAGATTCGTTTCTTCTAAAATGCCGCTACTAGTGACAAGAATTTCCCGCTATTACAAGTAACATCCTGTTCTAATTTATCCATCCGCATACTTTTCATTAGCTTATAGTAACAACCTAGTAAATTTACATGTCAATGTATCTCTATTTTCTGATTATCAACATCGATATATTCCTCTTCCTCGAGATACACGGTTTAACAATAAACTTCATTCAACATTTCCTAATTATGAAAAAATCTTTACCGACGGTTGCAAATCGAATACAAATTCTGGTTCAGTGGGTGCTATCTTTGTCATATGTAACAGTCCAAAAATTCAAACTTCACAGCCGAGTTAATTGCTATTGACAAAGCTTGTGATTATATATTTAATGTGCTTGATGGTACAGGCAAGTACGTTGTGTGTAGTGATAGTCTTCGTTCGCTCCTACCTATACAGAAGTGTCCATTCAGGTTTGATATCCACCCCTTGGTATTCGATATATCAGATAAATGTCTAAAAATTTTACGACTAGGCGGTGTTTTAGAATTTTGTTGGATTCTTAGTCATTCCGGATTTAAGCTTAGTGAAGCTGCGGATGTAGCTGCTAAACAGGCTTCCGGATCAGATATTCCACTTCCATTTATTCCATCATCAGATTTACGCTCTAAAATTCAGTCAAACCATCGCAATTATTGTTATGAATATTGGAGATCCTCAAATAAAGGTAAATATTTTAGAATTGTTCAGTCGCATCTTCCGATATTTCCACGGTATGCTCGTATCCCAACATCCATCCCCCCTCATAAACTTCGCAAGTTTTTTACCATAATTTGCAGGTTACGCATATAGGGTTAAATTTTTCAAATGGAGATAATCAGGAACAATGTACTACTCATATTATCATAAATTCCTGCCAGATATAAATCACCCTCTCATTAATAATGATAATAGACAAATATTTCTAAATAAACTGATATCTTTCGCTGTCTTCCCTCCATATTCCCTACATTATCTATTAAGCTGTGACTACAAAGTATTATTTCTCATTTTTCTTTTTATCTTAATGTACAAAATTATTTATTTAAAATTATAATTTAGTATGTAATGCTTAAATGAGAATCTACTGGCCACAAAAGTTTAGCTTGACCATATATATATACATATATAATATATATCTCAGTAATGAGGTCCCGGAATGATGTCCATTTTACAATCCACATTTCAGAGCTTTCAACTCTATAGAATTTTTTTCAACAAACCCGATAGTCGTCTAATTTGCTATAGTCTAACAACTTAGCCCCTGAATACTTTTCAGTTAAACAACACGACCAAACAGTAGCGACAACAAAAACGATAATTGATCGTCGGAATCGTCTAATTTATCGTAAAAGAGCTCGTTAGGCGAAATATGACGATTTTAATTACGAACCCGTTATAATAATAATTATCATCATCGTTATGGTTATCATAATTGTAATAATAATTTTGTAGCGGCATTTGAAGATTATTAAGATTATTATTATTATAGGAAGAAGCCTAGTAATGGGTTTAGAGGAACGGTAGCAGCCGTTAGTAATAGTAGAAGAAGGAAATATCTCGTTAAGTTAGTCGATCCGATGGATATAGTACCAATCGAAAGACTTCGCTATAACTTCAACGATGTATTCTAAGTACTACTAGATCCTTAGTAATACCGTCGTGAGATTTTCTATAACCGAATAGATATTAGACTATATTAGTTGATACTGGATGCGATTAAGACGCGTGCCCGAAATTAGTAATCGCTAATGGTAATGACGTCGGATGGTAACACGTGCGAATGTATGTATATAAAAGTTTGTACACGTTTACATCGTCATATCGGTTAACTTTGCAAGCTGTTAGTAATTCCGACACCATAATAATAGCCATGGCCGGTTATAGAAATATAAAAGGTATTATACTAACGACGTACACGATATAAATTTCCTATATCGTCGCATCTGGTTAACCCGAGACAATCGCTTATTATTGAAAGTTACTACTAACTAAACTAATACTAATAAGATGGCCGTAATAAACATCGCTTTAAATTGGATATATACATATATATATATTATACGTAGATATATACTTAAGTTGAAACGCCGAGGATCGAATTGTCCGAAAGCTTATGAAACCTTTATAACACGGACGTTCCGGTCAGTTTTGACCGTTCAACGTTTATTAGGCCGAACGTAACGTTAAAATGCGTACTTATACTTCGAAGTAAATTACGTCAAAAATTGCTTTTGTAATAAATAGCCGAAGAAGGGTTAGACGACGAACTTCGTTTTTAACGTTCGAAGTAAATATTAAATATCGAATTATCTATCGTTACTTCGCGTATAATAACATTAAGTCTATCGCGTATTATCATCGTCGTTGAATGCAGACGGTTAATTAACAAACGATATCGAATTTATTGAAATGATTATTGTCGACATGCTGGATAGTATTTCCGAAGATCTGTAAGTAGAGAAGTCTAGAAATAGCGATTGATGAAAAATAGAAAATAAGAGACAACAAGACGTTACTCTTAGTAGACTAAAAAATTGGGAATTTGTAAAAATCTATAAATTTTTAACCGGTAATATACTAGTGAGAAAAACAGTCAGTCGATACCGATGGAAACGCTCTCGCAGCTAATTCCAGTAGTAACAAGTCGTGTGAGATGGCATTTTTTGTATTAAGATAGGAATTCCTCCTCCCTCGATGAAATATAAATGGATAAAGTATTCGAATACTTTATACTGTCCGGCTTATGTGACTAAGATAGTCGAGATGGTAACCACAACCCCTAGGTATTGTAATTTTTTGCACCAATACACACGCGCCGTTAACAATAACATTATATAGCGATATATCATTTTTATAATTTACCGTTACTACAATTAGACGAACATTTTCGAATTATTATTTTATAAATTCTTTATGTCCAGCGTTTACTCTGGAACGAATTATAATTTTTTCAGTTGCTCTCGTTTCTCTGTCTCTACTATTTCAATTTTTGGCGTTATTAAACCCTCTCGATCGTATATATAATACTTTTTGATTTTACACAGTTGTTTATTACGCGACAATCGCTTTTTTAGGCGAACTACAGATAACCGTAGATATATTTCTTATCAATATTTTTAAAATTCGGACATTCCGCGTTGAGCGGAATATAAAAATCAAAATTTCACGTACCGCATAGTAGACATCGTGACTGAAAGGATTAAAGCAATAAAATTGTTTCCGCTATACCATTTTACTACGGTTACAAAATCGATACGGTATTTCTTTTATTTTCGGAGAGACAGAGACAGAGAGAAAAAAGTTTACAACAAATTGCTCCATATGTAGACGAATGTTAAATATTCGATGTCGGTATATCTTTTAACGACAATTTGTAAAAGAAATAAATTGAAAAAGGAGAGAAGAAGTCTATTATTACAATTTTAGACAGGTACAATTATGCCAGATGACACGTGGTAGTTCGATTGCGTGCAGTCGCCCAGCGGAAAAAATCGAATATCGGAGCAGCAGCAGCAGCAACAACAACAGGTTGCTGTAAAAACGAGATGAAATAAACAAAGACCATTACTCTATATCGTATGACAAATTATATATATATATATATATATATATATATATATATATATATATATATATATATATATATATATATATATATATATGACAACTACCGTCAGAAAATCTACCTTCGTCAAATGCGTATGTACTTCATCAACCAGTAGTATTTTAATATTAGGATTACTATCCTCTTCTATATTTATCCCCTAGTACCGGTTTTACCGGTGGTCTTGAATTACTAGTTCGTGAAAAAAAGATTAAAAACAAAATAAAAAAAACACGTAAAAAAGTCGTATTAATCGATTTGTATTGAAAAAAGACGATCGGTTCATTAAATCAGAAAATTATTCGAAATGAAGTGGAATAATCCTGGATTCGACCAACCGTAATTCCTTTGCAGTTAAGTAAAAAAAAAAACCCAGGCAAATGCCCGTCCTAGGAAATTTTCTATACATGGCCAGGATGTTGAGTTAGTCTTTCACTTATCGTCGACAACAGCTATCGTCTGTACTGCTCGTTCTGGTGAATATCGATAATAAAAATTATTATCTTCGTTGACACTTACGCACGCGCGTGCGTTATATTTATAAATACCTATTCCTCCGCAGCATCGCGTTACCCGGATTTATTTTCCTAAAAAACCAACGTTAGTAGTAATTCGACATTCGCAATTTTTGCACGTACCATTACGATAGTTCGGTTACTAATTACCGGTTATCGTCATTAACCTTGTAAATTCGTTTCTTATATATATATATATATATATACATGCATATATATTATGGAATAAACATCAATGGTACACATTTAACAAATTTACGTTTCGCAGAATAGCTTCCACAGTTGAACAATTGCAGTCTATGCTTAACGAACTAGAAGAAATTGCAAAAAAAAGCAGGACTGAGGATAAAAAACAAACGAATTATTAGCGCATGACAAAATTTGACCATTAACTCACACAAATTAAAATTGGTTGAAGAAGTCTATATATGTTGAACAGCTAATTTAGTTTAAAGACAAAACAGACCAGGAAATAAATAGAAGAATAGCAATCCGATGGGGAAAAGTATTGGGCTTTGAAGGAAATTTTTAATAAGAAAATGAGTCCATCATTAAAAGCGCAAGTATTTAATACGTGTATCATACCGGCTATTATTTAAGGATCACAAACATGGTCGTATAATATTAAGCAAATAAAAAAGTTACAAATTGTGCAGCGAACGATGGAAAGGAAAATATTAGAGGTTACAAAATTTGATAGAACAAACAACAAGGCATTAAGAGCGCAGTCAAGTACAGAAGATCTAATAGAGATAGCGAGACAACTCAAATGAACATGGTGTGATTATGTCATGCGGAAACAAGCAAATAGACCATAAAATGTATAGAGAATGGATTCCGCTGGATAGGAAAAGGAAAATTCAACGACCAAAAAGACGATGGAAAGACGGCATTGTTAAATATGTTGGGATCGATTGGATGCGGAAAGCAACAGATAGAACGATTTGGAAGAAAATGGATGTTGGATATGTTTTTTCAAAGTAAAAAAAAAAAAACACAAAAAAAAATAGAAGAGGCTTTTGCTCAATTTGGGCTTTTGTTATTATCATTGATTTTAATTATTTTATGCACGTATTTTTCGGTGTATTTAAATGAATAAAGGCTTTATTATTATTATAATATATATATATATATATATATATATACATATATTAACGAGTTACCCGTTAATAAGTGACGTTTAATACAAAAACTTAATGTTATAATGGCTGATATTCGTAACGCAATATTTCTATAATGGAACAGCGTACAACAAATCGAGATAAGTGTTGAAGCAGAATGTAATACAATAAAGAATAAGGAATATACACCAGTAAAATGGAACTATTTGAAGCAAATAAATTTTAAAAAAGTACATAATAGTTTAAAATTATCGCATCTCTTAATAAAGAAACGCAATACGAAATGCCATATTTTAATTCGTAATATGGAAAATAAAAAGAATTTAAAATAAAAATTTTCTAGTTACGACAAATTTCATATGAAATGAAACGTGTAAAAATAAAACCACCGACCGTAAGAAATTTTTTCAGCGTAGAAAATAGCAAAAGATGAACCGCTTCAGGAATAATCGTAAACAACGAACAGATCAGCGAATCGCGAATCCCAGAATAGAATTGTAGTCAAAGATGAGACACCGTCGGAGCGAGTCTATGCCGAGGTATGTAGATTCTTTTTTTCCGAAATGATTCACGATACGAATCGATTCAACTGCGCGGGATTCCTTAATCAAAATGAGGAATATATTCGTTTGGTCGGAACCGATTCAAGTTCAATCTTTGAAACGAATCGACCCAACCGAGTGGTTCGCGAACCATCTGCGCAATGACCTATTAAGTTGGACTACACGAGTACTATCGTCGAATAGTCGTTTACCTAACATTTTCGCACTACTATAAAGAGAAATTCTTCGTGACTTATCTGAAGGAAAAAAAGTTTAACCTAAAATTTTATCGCACTTTACTACAAACGTGAAACAAAATAACAAGAATGCGAACCAAACTTTAACGGGTAATAATTTTACGAAGGATTGAACAACGGAAGACCAAATAGAAAAGGTATATTAGTATAGGAAATTGATGAAAATGTCAAGAAATTACGAAAGAACTGTCGTAAGGCATTACGTCGCATAGTGAAAAGGTCAATTTAGTTTATGAGACGGAATCTAGTTTAAGTCAAGTACGAAAATAAATGCTAAACTGACCGTTTCGTAAAGCCCATTTTATTCTAGTATCTCTCGTTTTATTTTTCATTCGAAATCACTATATATATATATATATATATATATATATATATATATATATATATATATATATATATATATATATAATATATATATATATGTATGTATGTATGTCCATATATAGTACTTTAAAAGTGTGATTCAACATTTTCGTCTTCACTCTATTGTTCGGATAATTTCATTACTTCTCCATGGATACGACCCCTTCTGAGTTATGTTTTAAGTGATAAAGATTTCCTTTATTTCATCATATAAGATAAAATTGTGTACCCACACCCACCCCTCGAATGGTATCCTCGACCGGTATGAAGAATGTAATCGTAAAACGAATTTTATATTTAAGAGTTTTTATTTTTGTTACTGCCACCACTACTACTCTATTATTATTATTATTATTATTATTATTATTAGAATAGTACGCGTATGTGGATATTCAATGTAGTACTATGTTAACGTATAGAAACGAATGTTTTTAAATGATTCATCATTATATTAATATGGGGATCTTTTCTTTCGTAAACATCGGAATAGCCGCAGATTTAGATTATTTCCGAGATATTATTATTTTTACGATTTTGACTGTTATTATTATTACTATTTCGATCAAATACAGAAGACGGTAATAAAAAATAAATTGATTATTTCGAACGAATTTTAGAATTCGTGACTTAAAAAAAATAGTAATTTTTTTAGAAAAAAAAAAAAACAGAGTAGATTAATTTTATTCAATTATCGGTAAAATTTAAAAATTTTTGATAATTTACATCTTTCACTTATCATTAACATTCTTCCTACACAAAATACAAATATAAAAACAATATGTCTTCATATATATACGATCGCGTACATACTAATGCAAAAAGATTGAAGAGACAAATCTAAAAGAATATAGACTGTAGAAAAAATTAGCAATTAAACAAATAATACAATTTTAGCAATGTACTATAAGAATAATCACATTTATTCATCATTCTTTCCATATATATATATATATAATGTTATATATGATTATATACATGGACAATTCTCCTTCATGCGCGATCTCGTACGGTCGACTACGATCAACTTACATAGATTCTCTTTTGACACATTAGACCCCCACGAGTAACTAAACGGACGAGCAACCAACTCGTAAGTCTCACATCTGCGAATTTTGAAGACGGCCCAACGATTTCAATTTGGCCATCTTTAATGTTTCGCGATTTAGGTCCGGTCAGATTGTGTCCTATGTATCGCAGTTTCCTTTTTCTAATGCAGTTTAACAATTCCGGACGTTTCTTTTTCTCTTCACTTTATCGAGAACTTACTTATTTATCCATGATTTTTTTTTGTATCCGTGGAATTTTTAGATTCCTCCTATACGGGTGCATTTGAAACGCTTCAACGTACTATTCAAGGTTCAAACTTTCACAACAATAGAGCGTATCTGAGAAGACGTAACATTTTTAAATTCTTAACGGCTAACCCGGATCGTTTTTTTTTTCCTAATTAGCATTTTCTGAATTTTTTTCGTGACCGTTGGTTTTACCTGCTACATCTCGGATCGTATTTCGCTTTTTGATTTTGTAGCCATCTTTAAGGTTGGTATTTAAGTATTTCATATTTGAGATCTTCTCGTAAAATATACGCGGCCTTCTCTGAAACGGCTCCAATGTAATTACGTGTAATTTATGAAATAATTGAAAGTGGCCTATTTTGATTTGGAAAATACGAATTTTAAAATTTCGAGCCCAGTACACTTCCATAATATTTGGAAAATTTTGATTTCTTGTTCATAGTGATTTTCTCTATACTCATCTAAAATGTAGGTTGAAAATTTCACTTCGATCATGTTCGCTTTTTACCGCATACGTGTCGAAGGAAACATAATTAAAATTTTATATTTCCGGTACCACTTCGATTTAGAGTTACCCGATCTTCCGGAAATTCATAGCGCCTTCCCGTTAAGAAGTCCGCTTGATAACACGTTCTTCTCCATTTCTTTTGACGTCCTCTATATTGGCACCAACTTCATGTCGTTGTTGACAGAGTCTATCCATCGTCTTCTTGGTCGACCTCATGGCCGCTTTACTCCGGGGTCGTACTCCATTAACGTCTTTACTGGGCTTCTGTCAATTTTTCTCATGATATGACCAGACCATTTCGACTGTATAGGTGTAACGCCGATACGCTCCCTTATGTCATCATTTTTGACATGGTCAAAGCGTGTGTAGCCGAGTGACCAGCGTAGCATTTTCATTTCAGCCACGTGGAGCTTTTGTTCCATATTTGCAGTTGTCGACCAGCGTTCAAAGTAGGTCTAATAACCGTTTTATAAATTTTGCCTTTAAGGTGTATCGGAATCGTTTTGTCGCAGATATCCGATTAATTGCTTGCATTTCATCCACGCTACTTGGATCCGGGAGTCTATGTCGCATTGTGGTGGTCTCCCTCTGAGGTAATATTTGACCCTAGGTATTTGAATTTTTACCGCATACGTGTCGAGGAAAATATAATTAAAATTTTATATTTTAGTACCGTCTCGATTTAAAGATATCCGATCTTCCGGAAATATTTGTTTAAATCTACGAAATAATAATTCTAAAGAAAGAATAGCGTGTAAAAATTTCAAAATTCATCTTCAAAAAGAAAAAAAATACAATTAAAATTTCTACACGATTAAAGTAGTTACGGTTATACGTATATATATATATATATATATATATATATATATATATATATATATATATATATATATATATATATATATATATATATATATATATGTATAAGGACGCGTAAAAATATATATGCATCGATGAATATACGTTTATTTTTTTATACGATATATATATACACATATGTGTGTGTGTGTGTGTGTGTGTGTGTGTGTGAATACAGATGTGAATAAGTACATGTGTTCGGGTATTACGCAGTCGAGTGGATTTTTGGAAGCTGTTTGATATAATTTTGAAAGATAAGTTCTATTACGTACATTCAAGTCAAAGAGTACCGAAGAATTTTACAGAACATAATCGGAGATTTCTACCTTCTTAGGATTGTTTTAACTTACATACAGTCATATATACATTATATGTATACGTATAACGTATGTATACACGTATATGTTCCCATATCGAAATTTGAGATGGGGTTTGGCTTCTTCTAACCTACGTCAAGTGTTTGTTATAATAGTTCCTCATCCTTTACGGTTATTTACTTTTACCAGACGATGTCAAATCGGATAGTCGAGTTTTTATTTTATTTTATCGTTTATCTTTATTTTCGGGTTTCGCAAAATTTATGTACGCGAAAAAATGCGAATATTCCCGGGAAAGCGGATATTGAAGAATTTCTTAGAATTGCGATAAGTTTAAAGGTCGAATCTTTATTTTATTTATATTTATGGTTATCGTCCTTCTTTTTTTATTTCTTTTGTTCTTTTTCTGATACGTTTGTTGAGAAAAAATGAATAGAAAATATGCATGTATACGCGTAAATATTACGCGCAGTTATGTATATTCGTGTGTGTGTGTGTATGCATTCGATATCGAATATTCGTTTTTCGGCCTAATATCGGACGATTAATTTTTACGGTTATGTTACTGAAGGATAGAGATTTTTAAGCGTGGATATACAGATTCGAAACTTATTTCACACCGGTTGCATTTTCTGCCGATTGCGTTAATACTTACGATATTTCGGATTTGTTAAAAGACTATCTCCATCTTCGTCTAGATTCAACCTGAAAAACTTTCTTTTTAACGAATTTTTTTTACGTTATATCGAGAATTTTAAGTGAAAATAAACTAGTAGACGTTGCGACGAAGAAGGCGACCAGATGCCTCCCGATTCTAAACATACCAGTTCCGTCGTCGAAATTCTGAAAATTCGTAATGTCCTCGCTAAAGAAGAAATGGTCGACAATATGAACTTCCTACTAAATCGCGTTCAATACGGTAAAATTGATCGGACTTGGACTAGTTCATCAAGATCTAGCCGGAAAGAAGTCGAATGATTCTTACTTACTAAATAATTTATATCCACCCGTATCTGTAATGATTCGCTTAATCAACCGTGTTTTGATAGCAACCTATTCCGGTATACAACTTTCTAGTTCTCGTTCCGGAATTCTCGAAGACAACGAATAAAAGATTCGTATTTCGATCCCTTAAAATTGTCCGACGTCCTATTCGATATCTAAACTCCATTTATTCGTGTCTCTAGCTAACGTTGCGGTAGACGTTAATGGATACAATACGATACAGTTTGTAATTTCATATATTTAAGTTGTAATAACCAATTTTTTATTTTTTACAAGGCCGTTTCTTCTTATACCGATAATGCTTCGAAGATAAAAACCCCCGAATAGTAAAGTGTTGCTCAATTTCGAGCGTTGTGAAACGTCCATATAACTACCGAGTGTAGCCACACCATCCGTCTCAGCTACTCGTACGCATTCTTCGAATCTCCTTCCCGAAATTTTTTGGTATTTAATCGTGTATTTCATTTATTTCTAATAATTTATATTTAATTTAGTATATTATATACTCGTAGTAAAACTCGAATTGACGATGATGCCTATTATTTTTATGTACTTACATATCTTATTATTTACTCCATCTTCCTACAAAGTTTATCGATCATCTTGACAATATATCGACTTTGATATTGCAGCTAGCCAAATTCATTGGTACTATTTCTTTAAATCGTAGAGGATCTTCTACCATCGGGTTAAATTTCACACGCTGTCTGAAATGGAACCGTGTTTTCTTGACTATCTATATAGACTTGTTCGAAGTATCCGAACTTCCTTTTCCGAGTCTTACGAGGCATCTCGGCTTTCTTCGAAAGTATATATATATTAATATTATTGTATAGTTAGAGTAGAGGGGTACGTTAGAAATTTAAATAAATTAGATAAACGTAAAATTATTTTTAAAAAAAAATTAATAATAAGAAAGAAATATACATAGATAAAAGTAGTAAAGAAAAGGATAGAGGTTACAGTTATGTAGTGAATTTTCGAAGTACCGAATTAACGATACAGATAAGAGGTACTCGGTAGGATTTTCGGTCACGTGACGTTTTTATCGCTATAGACAGAAGACTTGAAAATAATCAAATTTCTGAAATACGTTTAAATATCTTTTCTAGCGTCGTTAAAAAATTTCCATACTAAAAAAATTACGCTCGATAACGCCTATCGTCGCACGTAGGTTCCGCGCTTCGGATACGCTACTTCGGATTCATCGCAGTGGTTACGTAATAATAATAAAATTTGATAAAAGAAAATTGATTTTATCTTACAGTCAAAAATGAACGAAATTAACGTATTTATTTTGTATAATTTTATAGCCAGGAACATTTTAAATATTCATAAATATTTTCCGGTCGAAACAAAACAGATAATAAATAGTTATATATATTTACGCGGGTGTGCATTGTGTCGTTCGCAACAAAGCGATTACAACTAGTTCTCCCGTGTGTGTGTGTGTGTGTGTGTGTGTGTGTGTACGCTAACGTCATATTACGATTACACTGTGCAACAAAATATGTATAGGTAAGTAGTTGTCTACCTCCGATACGGACACGGCAAATTAATGATGATATATATTTATATAAATATTTGCGGAAAAGGCTAAGTAGTGATAATAATAATAATAATAATAAAGTAATTGTAAGTGAGAACAATATAATTTCGCAATAAGGTCGAAATACTTGGGGAATTGCCATAATCGAAAACTGGATATTATTCAAACGTCCAAGCCATCTTCCGGACCATCGTATCTTGCGTCGATACACCGACAATATGTTTATCGTGTAAATCATTATATGTCAATATATGTATATCGTTGTCTACATACATATATACATATGTGTATATATATATACATATGTTTGTAAATAATTTTGTTCAATATGTATATAATTAATAAAACGTATTCGAACCGCTGTTCCTTAATATATTATAAATAATAAAAACAAATATAAACGAATATAATATAAATTTAATTACTAAACATATAAATAAATTAAAGAAATCCAAAAGAAAATTCTTTTAGCTCTCAATATTAATAAATTTAAGCGCATAAAAAATAAATAAATATATAGTTGAAATTTATAATAATTTGACGAGCGCGGATAATGAATAAAACTCGTCGGCCGCGATTGAATTAATTCTCGTAATATTCGCAATTTTTTTTTTATATTTATTATTCAACTAGAAGAAAATCCTGTTTGGTCTAATAAATAAAAATAATATTAAATATATCGTTTTTCCGCCACATTTCACATCGTTCCTAAATACCGCTACCGCAGGATAAACGGAATTTCCGATTTGTTTAGATTTATTTGTATTTATTATATTTCTTCCCTAAGTTTGTTTTTACTGGCACTTTTTTTCATCTAGAACCATGGTAGGTGCCGATGCAGTTATTCAAAATTGAATCCGATTTTTACGTATCGGTGAACACCCTTCGCAAACGATCGTGTTTCATCTCTCTTTCCGCGTATAGTTTTTACATCTTATCGACGATAGTGCAGAAAACGTATGTCGCACCTCTACCAGTTGGTTAGCAGTGATGCACACGAAAGACGTAAGCGACGAACGTGTCTTATCAGCGCCTCAAAAGACGAAAAATGACTCGGCGGAACTATTTACGCGTCGTGTATACGAAATGCCGGAAAGAAGTAAGCGCAAAAATTCGCCTGGAACATTTCGTCGAGGGCAATAATTTATTTGGCGGATTATATTCTCGCCGAGTAGTTAACTATTAAGACGAGACGGGATTTTTATTAGTCCCAACCCGACCTCTGTAAATAAAAAACATATATTCGCGCCGGTTTTTTGAAAATTTCCTCCGATATTTTTCTCTCCACCCAAAATACAATATGATATACATGATTAGGGGGGGGGTTTATAATCCTATACACACATATATATATGTATATATAACAGCATATGTGTATGTGAGTATGCGTGAATGGTTTGAACGATTTCTGCAGGAATAGTATAACCGATCGTGGAATCAATCGCTTATCGCTATTATTGCAGTTACATATTCTCGTCGCGACCTTATCTTTATTACACAATGATCGAAGTCGTCACACTCCGAGCGATAACGGGAAGACCCTAAATTCTCCCCCGTTAATAGATAAGTTCGATTAAGGATTTAGCGCGTAAATTTGCTTTAAGTAAATACATACTTATATATTCATATATAACGCACACACACATACATATAAATAGACGAAAAAGTAAAGTTACAAAACAAAGTATTACAAAGTATCATTGGAATCGTAATTTAATAAGTTGACTGACCCTTTTTCGAAATGAGCATTATAACCGATTTGTAAAAACGCAGAATCTTT
Organism: Coronaproctus castanopsis; assembly: GCA_032883995.1. Taxonomy (NCBI): domain Eukaryota; kingdom Metazoa; phylum Arthropoda; class Insecta; order Hemiptera; family Monophlebidae; genus Coronaproctus; species Coronaproctus castanopsis. The sequence continues at coordinate 232,729,816 of CM065053.1, read as the reverse complement.
AATTTCGGGTGATAATTAATTATTTTTATAATATTTATTTACGCGTATAGATTTTTGCCGATTTTTTAATATAAAGGGAGATGCCTTTACAGGTTACCTAACGTAATACACCATATTTCAATTAAAAATGGATAACTTCTCTGTAAATGTTTACTAATGTCAGGAAATAATTGTAGAATTCCCAGATAAAGAAGAGGCAATATATTATACGTAAGTGTAATACACTAGAAACGTAGTAAAATAAGGTAAAACTCAGAACGTAACGGTGCCAGAGCAGGACACTAAAAAAATACACGATAGGCATTGCAGATTGGCTGTTCAGAATGGAGGTGACAGATAAGTTTGATATAGTAAAAACAATCGGCTAACGATAATGATTCCTAAATCGTAATCTATGGATGAGTACAATTCCTTTGAGATTAATGTTCTTCAAGAAATATAAAACCGGAAAGTTAGGTTGAAGTTGATAGTAATCGATGATCAAACATCTATACTTCGATAGCTTAAGTTCACTGAAGAGTGTGATTAACAGTAATTTTGATTATAAATTAACACCCCCTGGTTTATGAAATTAAATAGAAATGAATTAAGATTTTCAGTAAACACATATTTTGCTGAACACGTCTGATCAATTTGGCATCGGTTTGAATAAAACAGTGAACTTAGCAACAGAAGATGCGGCTTTGGATGAGAGCCGTGTCGTCAAACGGAATAAGTTCATTTACATTTAAAATCAAGGCGAATATTATCGTACGATCCGAGTTGAATCTACTTCGGTCCTTTGGTATTTCTCGATTTCTAACTTATGAGGTTACGATTTGACGATGGCGAATCGATCACTCCCGGATGTGACGAGTTTCAATTTTTAGGCCCGAATTATATGATATTTCTTGTGTCTACTCCTTCTTCGGCAGCATTAATCACCTCCTATTTAACTACAACAAATATATGCGCACTATTATCGGATTACGTTCTTTAAACAGTTCACAACTCTTGGAATTTTCCGTCCCTGTACTATTCACAATCAACGATCAGGTACTTTTCGTTGTGTTCCGTTTTATTTTGAACGATGGAATTAAAGTTTAACCGTAATTTCTTTAAATATTATTTTTATTATTTTCATGAATTCTAGCCTATTATTATTTTATCATTAATCTCGTTATCGTCCCTTCCATCTAGTTTGAGTGACTTTATATATATATATATATATATCTGTCTCTTCTCTCTTCTGAACTCCCTCGACTCCGAGTATGAGTACGTTCTTCATTGATGTCTATGCCGATTATGTGAAATTAAGCCGATGTAATGGCTGCTGCTGAAATCGCAATGCTGGCATTTGAATTTATGTTGTTTTTCGTCTGCTGTTCCAAAGCTCGGATTCGACGTTTTCTTTTCCTTCTTGCCCTTCCGCCGGTGAGTTTCCAAATTTTCGACTGCGCCTTGTACGATCGCACTCCTTTCGGTTTCCGGCACTTCTTTCCCAGTTTGGTTGTTTTGGGTTTATCCCTGCTATTTTTAAATCGTTTGCAATAACGTCTTTATATCGCAATCTTGGTCTTCCAACATGTCGCTTTCCCAATCCGAAAGCACCGTACAACAATCTTTTCGGTATTCGGTTTTCATCCATTCGGATGACATGACCTGCCTATTTGAGTCGTTTGGAAGTCAATATTTGCATTATAGATTGCATTCCAGATATATCAAAAACTTTTTCATTTGATATAAAATCTTTCCAGCTGATGTTTAATATTTTCCTTATCATTTTTTGATGAAACGTTTCCAGTTTTTTTAGATGTTTCCGCATGATTGGCCACGATTCAGCTCCATACAACAACGTTGGAAGTATTATGGCTCTATATACTGCCATCTTTGTTTTAATTGTTAAATCTTTGTTATTAAATACCCTATGCGATAGCTTTCCGTATGCTGAACATGCATTTCGCAATCTGTACGCTATTTCGTTTTTCAAATTGGCATCTTTACTAATGCAGCTCCCGAGATTTTTGAAAGAGCCCACATTCTTAAAGTCTATTTGTCCCAGATGAAAATTAGCTGTTTCTGTGTTATTTGAAATTAATTGCACAATTTCTGTCTTGCTGCAGTTTACTTCTAGACCAAATTTCCGGTATGTTTCTTGCAGTTGCGTTAACGCTTTTTGTAAACTCTCTTTATTTTCAGATATTAAAGCACAATCATCTGCATATTGCAGGTTGCTAAGCGTAAATGTTTTTGTCGCTTTTTTTGAATTAAGCCGAGTTAGCTTGTAAAGGCCGCCATCAAATTGAAAAACAATTTTTATACCAAAGTCAGGGATGTGCTGCTTGAAGACCATGATATATATATATAAATTCGAATTGACGAAAATGTTTGATTGATTTAACATTCTCATATATAACTGCTTCAAATAGTGCTATTCAAACTATTGCACGAGTATTACCTGTTGATATTCATACTAGAAAACGATCACTTATTTTTAAAATTAAAAGAGAACATAATGGAATTATAAACAAAAAATATCTTAAACAACCTGATTTGCGGATTTAGATATGATGCTCACAAACTAATGGTAAGTTGATTAATAAATTTTTTCCAGATATAATTAAACGTTTTAAAAACAAAAGGATTAAAATTTAAATAAATTACATGGAAAATGTCGTAATTGTGCAACTAATGGAATACAGGATGTCTAGCACATAGTGTACACACATGTCATCCGAACTGAAAATGGGTGAATACCAAAAAGATTGACATGTAGGACTCTGATCAAGGGCAAACGTCCTATTGGTAGACCTCTACTGCGATTCAAAAATCGACATAAATCCAAAGAAGGACAAATGGGAATAATGTGCTCAAGATCGTAAAGTGTGGTCCAAAATGGTGACCAGAATAACAAGCGTTAAGCAGCAAAAGAAAAATAAGAAAGCTGCGTAGTAACCATCTGAGAAAATTGTATAATATCGATTGCTCTCTTAATCCTAATGAAATTATTCTATTAGAAAAATTTCCTATTTTGATCTCGGAATTTAGATATTTGTAGTCACTACCGGTAGCCATAAGCTACTTTCGCAGGCTACTCTATATATTTTTTTAAATGTATGTGTATATATATATATATATATATATATATATATATATAAATGTATTATAAAGGAAATATATATATATATATATATATATATATATATATATATGTAATAAATAACGGGACAACTAAATATTTATTTATTTAATATTACATTAAATAGTAATCGTCGCTTATGTAAACGAATTAAATTGAAAACGAGTAGTGAAAGATTAAGATGTTTCGCGAAAGAAGGTGGCGTTCGGATTATACGTTTGAACGATGAAAATAAGTTCGACTTTGTACAAAAATTAACGAAATACATTTAGATAATAATAATAATAATAATAATAATAATTAATAATAATAATAATAATTAATAATAAGAAGAATTTGATGATAGTTTAAACTCAAATAGACGCCAGTCGATCGTAAAGTAACGTCCAATGTTTGTCGTTTGTCATAAAGTTTACGTACGTAAGCTTTCCAGGGTTATAAACAATTAACCGGAGAAATTAACGGCTTTTATTTTATGGTTACTCGCATGCCCGTTACTTACCCCTTAACCGGACTTAATCTATTAGTTAAACATATTACAAACGAGAAAATCAATTTCCATTGATAAAAACTATGCTGTATTATTACATCGCACATTACACACACAAACACATATATATATATATACATATATATAAAATAGATAAGATTATACTGGGAAAACATTAAATTACCGAAAAATAAAATTAATTATACGGAGACAAATAGCAATTTTTTACATATAAGATGACCCAGAGAAGACCTACGATTTTTTTGTTTTTTGAATAACTCAAAATCTACTTGACCAAAATTTAGCTATTGCCCGAAGATTACAAAATAAAATTCTAAGAATCACTGCAAATGTGTCACGGTATGGTTATAAATTAAACACAGACTTGAAGATAAATTACCTAAAGGATGCAATTATGCAAACAGCAAAAATCATGTTGCAAAACTGGAGTCATATCCAAATAATACGGCAGTTGCACTGTTAGATAACTTTGCAAGCATTCGTTGAACTCAAGTTGTGCTAGCAGAAAGCCAAAGCTTTACCTCTATTCCACCAGATTTTATAAATATATATATGTATATAATATATATGTATGTGTTTGCGTGTAATACGAAGCGAATGAACGAATGTATAAGTAACAAGATGAATTTGGAAAAACAATAAAGAACCGCAAAAGCAATAATTGCGTAATAAGGTGTATTTTGGAAGTGGATACACACGAAATGACACATGAAGTAAGTACCCGAGGATATTAACCGTAGTCAAGCAAACAGCCACATATAATAATATATGTCATTTTACACCTACACATTCGCACCAATACTATACCCACGTACAAATATATATATATATATAAATAAATAAATAAATATATATATATACATATAATTGTGCCAGGCCTGAAAAGAATTAAATCGCGGTAAAGTAATAAATTTTCTCGGAATTAAATCGGTAACGTGAAACGAGACGATAAATTCTCGCCTGGCGGACGTCGGATTCCCGCGCAAACCGTTCTTAACTGCTTTAACGGCGCTTTGAAAAACTGCAGAAATACGTCGTCTCCGGAGCTTAAGAAGAATTTTCATCCAATAGTATCATCGGTTTATATTGTTTGCCGGAGTTAGTTTGATTTCTATTACGCCACTAACACCCTCTAAAACGGTTCATTACATTGCGACGTAGAACTTTTCCCGTTGAAGTATCTGTATCCTATCCATACGAAGCTTGTTTCAGGATTTTCGAACGCCTTGTAACGTGTTCTCATATTATACATATATATATATATATATATATATATATATATACTTAAGGATTATGTATATATATATAAAAGCAAAAGGTCGTAGTGGTTCAATAAATAGAATGTGGCAAAAGCTCGTTTATTTATAACGTTTGCCTTTAATCGCGCAGAAAATGACCAACAGTCGGTCAGAGGCAATAATTATTGCCGCCGGGATAAAAACTTCCCCAAAATCTTTTCTGTATTTTTATTACAACTATAGTTGGTACAGCATCACCACCGATAACCAAACTATACCGAAACTATTCCGTTTGTATCCAGATTACAATAATAAATTGAACACACACACATATATATAGTTTTATACATCGTCGAATCAACCTCTGAAATATTACACGCCCGCTATTATTATTACTTCCGTGTTCTCTTTCACTTTTTCATTAGGTGTAAATCGATTATTTCACGTGTATTTATCGTTTTTCAATAAACTCTGTCGTTATTCGAGTTTCATAATGTCCGTTTTGCACACACCGTCTTAGAAATAACTCTTAAAAGAGAACAAATCTTAAGTTAAACGAACATTTAATAGTTAATTATCCGATATATATATATATATATATATATATATATATATATATATATATATATATATATATATGTATATATATATAATAAGCACGACGATTTCGCATAGCAAGAAAAAAGGGATCTTTCGTGATCGGGTATCATTGGTAATAGAGGTTATTCGTTGATGTATAGATCGAGGGCAAGCAGAGACGCATTTCTTTTGATTTAATTTTTAGATTGTGGAATGTAAATTAGAAAAATTAGTTAAAATCACTAAACGTTTATTTTCTTGAAAAATTCATAAGATTTACTTGCGCATAATATAGTCCACTCGATTAGGGACGTAATTTAAAATTCGCGAATAATTAAATATCGACCATCGGTTTCGAAATACAGACACGCGATATTCAATTTCATCTTATTTTAAATATCGCGGCTTACTACACCCTAATTGAAAAGCGACAAACGAGAAGAAACTGACGAAAAAACAAAGTAGAACGTCCATCGTTTTGGCTGTTAATTGCAATTTGAAGTTGGAAGAAAGTCATCCATTTGTGTAACGGGAAACCTTCATCGTTCGTGTATATCCGTCCGAATAAACGAACTAGTAACGTACGGTCGAGGACGCTTTAATTTAAATAACGTTTTAGCGGAGAATTGTCGCAACCTTATTGACAACGGTTCAGTAATAGTGGTAGTATTTGTAATAAGCGGTAGAGCGATAGCCGTTGCAAAAGATGTTTGAAGTAAAGGCCAGTGCGACAAAAGACAATAGGTAAAGGATACTTCGAAGAACGAACGATGTGGTAAAGCGAGAGAGCAGCCAAATCGAAAAATGGCAGTTTGGTCAGCGGATGAGTTAAAAGAGATTTCGAATAATTTTCTATAATGTTGGTGTACACGTGTCCGTAGCGATATACGTGTGCACGTGCAAGTGTGTTGTACAAAAATAGATCCCCGGTTTCAGTTTACACTGGAATGAACTTTCGCCAACTTACGACAAAATACAAGGGGCAATTCAAACAGTTTTGTTTCCTAATGATGTTTGTATATACTATATATATATATACATATATATATATATATATATATATATATATATATATATATATATATATATATATAAATTCAAAATGAAGCTTTATTAATTGACCAAAGTTGACGAGATGAAAAAATGTTTAATAACAACGAGAGGAAAAGGAAATAATATTCTCTTAATTATATGTGCGCGGCATTCCAGATCCAATAGGCGGGTATTTAACATACGCTCCACATGCTATTACTACTACGTTCAAAATAAGGAACGAATAAATAAACAATAATAATTAAATCATTCATTTCTTCTCGAACAATAGTTACATTTAAATTTCTTAAGACTACTGGCTATGTCCGTAACTGCGTTACGACCAATTTACTTATTTTATATATATATTATATATATATATATATATATATATCAGCTCAGCTATCCTTACTCGAATCCGAATATGAGTTATCCACTAAGATTTATGTTTATAACGCACATGTGAGGCTAGTGCAATTTTTGGGCATTGATTTGAAATCGATTTAGTCGAGCCAATCTGTATTTCTTCGAGATAAGTTGGAAAAATTAAATTTTTTTTCACTATCTGAAACGTTATATCACTTGGATATCTAATTTATCGCGTTTTGTATTTATCCGTTTTGTCGTATAGTCACTTGGACGCTAGTGCTGCTAATTGCACGGCAAAAGTATAATCAACTCCGTTGAACAGGACTACTGACATTCGTAAATAAAAATTAGGACTCGAGGATTTATATGAAGTTGAACTATTAAACAAACAGATCTAATTTTAACGTTATCTACCAGGGAAAGAAATACCAAATCTAGTTACCGATAAATTACCGAAATTTCTAAATTGAATAAATATTACGCACGATTGCAAACTCGCTACATTAGTGCTATACTCTCTGTAAACGTGATATAAAGTTGATTTAAGGAATTATAACAAGCGAAGAAGTCCCTTATATGTTTAGTATGACCAAATCGCACCATTTTAAGGTGTTTATGTTCACATTTATGTATTCGTATTCTCCTATTTCTATTTTTTTCTTTTTTTTTTTTTTAAGTTTCGTTATTAAATATTAAAACGACTAAATAAAAGATTAGAGTTAGAAAAAAATTATTAAGAAAAGAAAAATAGCTTAGTTCGGGCACATCTTGAGGAACAACAGATATAAAATGTTACAATTGATAATTGAAGGTAACATCACTGGAAAACCGGGAAAAGGAGTGAGAAGAAAAACATGGTTGGATAATGCAAAAGAATGGACACAGGAATTAATACAGAAACCTTATTGCGGAAGTTAGCAAACAGATTGCAAGCCAGAAAAATAATCGCCAACATCCATTGAGGATACGGCACCGGAAGAAGAAGATTTATTTAAATTAATTTTTTGTTTATTTTTTTTTATTTTATTTTAATTTATATAGCTTTGTTCATTCGACATAATTTGAATATGTTTATATTCGGAGTATCGCCTTCTACGTTAATTATGTATAAATAATAGTGTAAAGTCACGCGCATAAATGACGCATTTGCGTCTACTTGTAAAATTGCATTGTCGTTGACTTCCAACAAACTAGTCCATTTATCTTCTAAAATTTTATCGTATGTGTGTATGTGTCCATATATATATATATATATATATATATATATATATATCTACAGTCGTATATTGATCATAATTGACCGTCGTGACCATTATGTAGCAATCAAATTCCTCCACAGTTGTCGATCATCTGCCGAGTGTACCAAATCTGGTATTGACAGTTTAACACGTCGGCATATTTGTTTCGTCCATCGGGTCATTGGCCGACCTTTTCTTCTATGTCCGTTCATTCTTCCTAGTGTGACTGTCCTGTCTAAGTCTCGTGCACGCATTATATGACCGAAAAATTTGTGCATTTTATCGCGTATGTCTTGTGACAATCGTTTATCTATATTAAGACGCTTAATGATCGAGACGTTCGTTTGTTTATCGTGCCATTTTATACCCAGCATTATGCGCCAGCATTTCATTTCAAATGCATCAATATATTGCTGATCCGTGGAGTTTATTACCCATGTATATATATATGTACTGTGTATTGTATTATTACTATTATCACTACAACAATAATAGAACTAAAAAGAAGCGATTAACGAAATTGCCAACTAGTGTTTTAATTTTAATCAGTTTAGAAACTTCTATTCAATGAACCGTAAGTTTGGCGGGAAATTATCATATCCTATACCGTGCAGGTTTTTTCTTTTAATTTATTTTCTTTTTTTTTTTGTTTAAAAAAAAAAAAAAATAATACGAACGATAAATAACGAACGATAAAGTCGATTCTAAAGCCGAACACCCACCCACGTTTAAAAGGTCTACGCGACAGGTAGAATTTCCAATACTCTGAATGTAGAAACTTAACTTTGAAAAAATAAAACGGCGCTAAGGGGAAAAATTTTCTACGTCCGCCGAATCGACAATTTGTTGTTCTTTTTTCTTTCAGAGAAGTAATTTTTTTTATTTTACTGAAGATTTTTTCCGATAAAAATGTATTTTTTTAAAGTTTTATTTTATGTATTCATTTAAGATTTTTATTTTTGAAATGGTGTACTTCATTATCAGTAAGATATATTTTTGTATCTTTGTTTCTAAAGTTGTATATTTTTTTTATTGTATTTTTATTATTCATTACTACTATGCACCCCACAGACTCCTTTCTTCATGCACACAGGTAATCGATGGGACTATGTTTTTCATCCAATGCCCTTAGATTAAGTACACAAGCAGGGGACTATTACATGCTTTTACTTACTTTTCAGCTACACACTACTTATACGCACTTCTATAATTAATTAGCTTTAAGAATACTAGTTCCCTGTTCTATAATAGCAGCTAGATTTTAAGCAACAAACTAACCCCATCGGGTTAGTCCGGATTACAAACTTAAAAAAAAAAAAACGAATCTAACCTAAATAATTATAGACATTTCCAACTTAATGTAAATAAAGTTATTCGCATATTATATCTAAGTCTGAAACAACTTAAACTTACTGTAAACCTTGATAAAAACTTTTGTATTTAATTCATCCGTAAATTTCCCGAAACACTTAAATTTAAACTTAATAATCATTTAGTTTCGCGTGCTGTCTTTAATAAAAATTGATTTAATAATATAATTAATGAATTACAAGAACGTCGGAATAAACATGATAATCGTTTACTATATGAATTAATTCCTGATTTAAATTTAAGATTTAAAACTAAGGTATTTAAAAGGGATTTCTATATTACACAATATTTAACCTATCGTGGTAAATTTATGTAGTACCTGCGCAAGTTTAAAGTCGAGAATAATATTAACTGTTATAGATGTGAAAGCAGAGACACATCGAGACATATATTACTAGGACATAACATTATAAATTATGCTATTAACTTCGATTTTATTCATATGGTGACTAATCCTAGTGATTATAATCAAATAAAAGAACTAGCACATTTAGAAATTAAATATCGCCATGCGTACATTTTATTTCTTGTTTTACTAACCGTAAGTTTGCATGCGTATATTTAAAATAATAATAATAATATATTAAAAATAAAAAAAAAATAAATTAAATAAAATGGGAAAAAAATAATAATAAAATGTAAAAAGCGGTGGTTGGTCATTTTACTACTGCTATAGTATAACTCGACTTCATAAATTGAGGCCGCTCGTGTTATACTTGAGACCCATTCGCAAACACTTATCCGAAACAGTCAAATACGCAATTATTTTAATTCCTTGACAATGTAAAAAATCATTTCATCCTAACGTATCAAACTAATTAAATCAAATTTACAGAGTGACCCAGAGAAGACGGACGGTTTTATTGTTTTTCGAATAACAGGAAAAACTACTGGACCACAATTTTTGAGGAAAAAAAATTATTTAAAAATAGGTAAACGAGAAATTAGCTTTTACTATCATTTGTGGAACACAATAAATTTATGGAACACAATAAAAAATAAATGCATTCAGTCTTTATGCAATTTTCAAAGACTTTTTTTCGAGTATAGGTCGTTGAATTATCAGATTACGGTACTTTATTATTTCGTTATTTCCTCATTTCGGGGAGTACCCGGGCACCTAGGTTCCTATATTATATTCACCCCTGATATATGGTGAACCCGGTGCTCGCGCAGTTTTGCGCATAGTCGGGTTTGGATGTAGAGCACATTTCGATTATATAGTATTATGTATTATTTTTTTAATTACTTCGTATACAACATTCCAAATAAATAATTGATTCGATTTGATTTGATGAAAAGGATAGCCGGACATTAATATTGACTCAACGAGTGATACAGATACGAATAGGCGAAAGGAAATGGTGTTGCAATGGAGACGTAAATTCGAAATTTAAGACACCAGCGATGAAACCTTTTTTCTTTTTTTTTATCTCGAATAAGAGGCATCCCAGCTTTCTGTAGTAGTAAGTCCATTGGTGTTGAGTTATGGTCGGATGCATCGGGGTATGGTTGGTGAGAAGGGTGGTGTGAGAATTAACGAGAATGAACGGACGAATAGACGAGATGTTATATTTCTAATTATGAAGAACAAAGAAAGGCTTATGTCTTTTGTCGTTGATTACTTCCGTCATTTTCTTCATTTCGTCTTTTATTCCTATCACACTTTCATTATTTATCATTATTATTATTATTATTTTTAATATTATTATTAAAATTATTATTATTATTAATATTAATAATAGGAATAATAATATATTTTTTTCTTTTTGTTACAATTCCTTTGTAGAACTTTTTAATAAGAAAATATTACTTTTCAATCCGCCTTTTGCACCCTATCGTATTCTCATTAAAAACTTACGCCAAATACGCCTACGCGAATTCGTGTATATGCGTATATATATATATATATATATATATATATATATATATATATATATATATATTCGCAAAAAGAAAATTGCATCAATATAGATACCGTCGTCAAACGCGAGCTTGGACTGAGGAATTGTAAAAGAAAGGGTTATAGTAGATAATTGTTTCTCAACGTTTAAAGTCGTTGTAAATAATAATTAAAATTGAAAAAAAATTCTTTTAAGCTTCGGTAAACTGTTGCGTAAATTAAATTATCTATTTTTTTTTTATTTGTTTCTCTGTTATTATTTTTTAAAATGATTAAACTGTATAACGGTTGAATTAAAGGAAATTATTTCCTCGGTGATACATGCTAAAAAGAAAAATAAACAAAATAATGTAAACAAATATTCTTCAAGCAGTAGTAACGCAATTATAGTTTATCAACTCGAACCCAAAAATACATTGGTGTACCGGTCGTTAACGTACAAACATAAAATGGAAATGCTGAGAAAGAAATTAAAAACCAGACTAAATCTTTTATATCATTCACTCCGGACATGGAGCAAGTGCAGAAGTGTTCAGAAGAGCTTCTTATGATATACCCAGTATGAGACTGAATCATACATCGAAAATCGACGTAGTCTCTAACGAAGTGATACGGCCGATTGTAAAAGCCTCGTCTACAAAATACTTGCTAATTTTCATCCTCTTTATACGAAAAAGAATTTATAAAATTCGAATAGAGCAAATATCAAAACCTACACAATAATGTTACCCGCTACCTACAGAATAGAACGTAAATATTCCAGCAAGCCGGTTTGAATAACCGTTAGGAAATAGGAAAGATCGTATTCGGCCGACAAAAATGAAGGATGCGATAGTATAATCATTTTAAAACCGGCTTCTGGAGGATCCAACAATCACAGCGGGTTTTGATAAGACGTGTATGATGCGATCTTAATTACATTTGAACTAATTGAGGACGGTGTAAATTACAAATGTACAAATGGAAATTTTCAGAAACGAACCTTTGCGAATGTGGGAAGAAATACAGACAATCCTACATCTGACGGATATTCATCGATTTAGTAAATGTCTGTATGCCTTACATTGTCTAGTAGATGATGATAAATTACGGATTAATACTGTGCATTTGTAATTTAGCACGATTGATACAACTAGATTGAATAAATAAATATAAACGCAGTTATATTTATTTTGACTAGCTTCAGACTTGTTTCGTTAGTGATACGAAACTGACTTCTTAAATTTTGAATTACTCACCCGGTGATACTATAGCGAGCGAAGATATCATAATTATAATTACGATATTACCGGATGAAGAAAATTTTTATTTTAGAATAATCGAACGATATGTGCTATAAACGAATTCGTTCGATTTTTTCGAAATAATTAGAAATTATCGGTACTCGTATATCGAATTATCTTTACTTATATCGATATCGACACGAAGACATTATACGAATGATGGGTTAACAGGCAATCTCTTGCCGACTCTCGAATTAATCGGATATCATTATTATTACACGTAACGATAATTAAATTAACTGGTCGAATTTTTTCCCGGTGGACACCGCGTCAGAATTTGTCAATTCATAGATACTTGCTATCTTCATTTTCGAACCCGACTAAACTATTGAGTTTGAACGTACAGATTGCAAGTATCTCTGAAACATCACCAATAACAAATCACAACCTGGTTTGGATGGAAGGAACTGCGAAAATTTCATCTAATAATCGAATTTACTGTTTCGGTGATGATTCGATAATTCGGTAAATATAATGTAACTTCGAGAATGATAATTTAGACGATCGATACGCGTTTCAACTTACGTCCGGATTAACGTCACACAGACCCCGGAATATTATCTTTAGTAGTAATGTATACGTTAGTTTCCCATATATATATATATATATATATATATATACCTTGTGTCCTGTTGTTAGCCAGTTTTTGGAAGTTCTTGATGTTTACTTATATTCAAGTAATCGTGTATACACTATTCCGTTACAGATTGGTCTTCCTTTTGGCTTTTTAACTTTACCCTTCATCGTATTAAATATTTTTTTTTATAAAGATATTATGTCTTATTCCTGAACAGTTCATATAAAAATTTAGGCGCGAAATAGTTTAAAATGTAAGAATGAACGAATCTTAATAGGCCGCTGATGAATGCTAAATCGGTTGGAATGAGGCTTATTCGACTCTATCGGGTTTAAAAGCCTAAATGATGTTTTACATTCAACTTAAAGCCCGGGAAAATGTCTAAAAATAGCCAACCGAACCAACGCCCAAAAATAGATTGTAACGCTTGTAGACGGGAAAACTAAATAATAAGCCTAACGGAGTAGTTTCTTAACCTTTAAATTAATCGGTACAATCGACTTCCTAAATTAAATTATCATCTCTTATTCTTCGGACTAATTTAAGGTTATTAATTCTACCGCTACTACCACTATTACAATTGATAAGGTCAGGTTCTAATTTCGGAATATCTTAAGCGTCGTCGTATAGATTCGTTTTCGAGAAAAATAATAGCCGACCTTTTGCGAAATGCCAATGCGAATTGTTTGTTCGAGAATTCGGTTAGAAAGAAAATCTAGAAGAACGCTATTTTGCGAATTGACGACACTTCAATAAATATCTTCGCACTGTTCACGTAATTTAAGTTTTTTTTTCATATATATATATATATATATATATATATATATATATATATATATATATATATATATATATATATATATATAAATTACACGCTTATGTATTCAGGGGAAATGTATATTAAAACACAGAACAATATTTGGAGGTTTCATTCGAAATTTTTAATATCAATAAATAACAAAAAAGGAGATAAAGTCACTAAAAATTGTTGTATTATTTATTGAAAAATCATAAAGCTTTTCGGCTATTAATTATCGAGTGAATATAAAAAAAAAATACAAAAATTATTAAAGTGTTAAATCAGTATTTGTGAATAATCCGATTAGGGAATGTCGGTAACAACACAATCAACATTGGGCAATATAAAATTTGTACATAAGCAATAACGTATTAGCGAGTAAGACAAAAGTAAATGAAAATATCCGACAATATAAACGAAAATATCCGACAATATAAAATTTATATATAAACAACGATACAATAGAGAGTTATATAAATTTTATATTGTATATTTTTATTTTACTCGCTATATAATTGTGCTAATTGTTTACGTATTTATATTGCCGATTGTCGATTATGTTGTTTACCGCATTCGCTATCAGATTATATAAAAATATTGTTTTATCGATTTAATTAATTTTTGGTAAATCGTATATCTAAATAATACTTTTTACATTTTATATTTTTATGTGTATAGTTTTAAAGCGTATAAATTTTTAAAATTTATACATTTTACATTCACTTGATAATGGCTTAACAGTCGAAAAGCTTTGTGATTTTTCATAAAGAAAAAAAAAATTAAATATTTTAACTCCGTTTTTGTTGTTTATTTATAAAAAAAAATATTTACAGCGTTAGCGATAGATTATGCTCAATCCGATGTGTTAGGAAAGGTTTTTTTTTGTCTTTTATCTACATAAACAATTGGCGCAAATTAGAAATAAACGGACCTACTATGCTGATGAGACAGTTTTAATATATATATATAAAGAACTTGTAGCCGAATTAGATGTATGGCATTATCGATGAAATGGTCATTCCTTTCATCTGTCAGATAGACGGCTGGTTCAATTTAGCTGATTATATACACTGAAAAATAAACATACAACGCATTTAGGGGGTTAGAACGTAAAATGACACAGAGCTCCGTCCCGAGTAATTCTATCCGCGGAATAAGTGGGCAGATAGTAATAGCCCGATATTGCGGAGGGGTGAAACAAGACGATATTTGGACAACAAATGGACGCGCGTCTCGTCCGCTGGTCAGATAGTAACGAAGAAGAAAAGGATAACGCGAGTAAGCGGCGCTTCCTTTTCAATCCTTTTGGCAGAGTTGAAAAGACGAAATGAACTCGTGACAACTGCAATTCGATATGATAACAGCATTAGCCGAATTATTAAGTTTATTTATCAAAGAACCAAACCTACCGTTCCACTTTTATTATTGAATTTTACTCACAGGCCGGTTTCGTGTATGTACAGTGAGTCGGTGTATTTACACCGTACGTATTTCTCTAGAGATGTATATTTCTTGCTTATCGTATCAGATATACTACGAAAATGATGCATAGCGCAAACAAATAAAAATTCGGTGTTCTAAAAACCACTACATATACACACGTGTGTGTACCTATATCGGTCTACTGCTGGATGTAGGTTCACCTCAAATTCGTTCCAGTTCTGACATTTCTGGATTCAGTTTTTTCCGGCTAATTGAGTTATAACACCCTAGCAACGAATCAGCGATTTGAGAATGTTTATTTCTTCGCGGAGCGGCCATCATTCCAACACATCACCTGTTATGCTTCCCACTTTGGCTATTTGCCCTGCCTAGATCCACTTCAGTTTGGCCATCTGCTTGAACACGTTACACAGTCCGGTCTTCTTCCGTGACCGAGTATTTCGCTTAATATCAATCATTCCCGCGCTGTTTGCGCCATGATTAACATGTGTTGCTTTTGTTTTGTATAACTAGTTCATGTTTTTGAGGCATATGTAAAACACAGTGATTATATTAAACGTGTCAGTATTTCGTCGTTTTAAATTAATTTCCACCGAAAACGACCCGTCCTAACGATTTTCTTCCATTATGTATTTCTGTCTGCATCAGTTTTTTGTTTTCCGAGATACTCATAGACTGTTGCTACTAATGAATTATTTCTTTCCATTCGTACATCTCCTCGAGTATTTGCCATTTTATTCAACTCCATTATTTATCCTATTTTATTTGAATGTGTGGTTAATTCGGTCAGCATCGTTTGAAGCTCTTATATATATATATATATATATATATATATATATATATATATATATATATATATATATATATATGTATATGTATAAATTAAAAATGCGTCGTTTATTTGAAAAAATACAAATTATTAATAACAACTTACCTCTAATTTTCTGTTCGCTCGATAACTGTCTTTCTAAGCTTTCTTTGACTTCTCTTTCTCTGAGAATGTCCATCTTCAATTCGGCTAAAATGAAAAAATATTAAATTTCGATAAATTTCGCATGTTCCGAAAAGTTTATTCTATTATCTAAGATTACCGCGAGGTAACGAGCATGTTTTAAACAGTTAACTATACGGATGAATTAACTATAATTTCAGCGGATAATGTCGGACGATTGTGGGTGATAAATATTGTTTAAATTTTACCACAGTTCAAATCAATTTGCCTCTTCATAAATCACGATTTATCAAAATGTGTCAAAGTTCAGCCATATATATAAAATTAATTCTATTAGTAATAACTTGCAGACACGATTTATCCCTGTCTGCAAGTTATTACTAATTGCTTTAGAATTAATTATATATATATATATATATATATATGGCTGAACTTTGGCACATTTTGATAAATCGTGAATTATGCGGATTAATCTGGGATTATGTTACAAAATTAGGAAGCATCACGATATTCCTTCGAAACGTGGTGTTGGAGACGAATGTAGAAGATTAGTTGGATGGAAACGAAAGCAAACTAAGAAATCGTTAAATCATATACACGAATAGATACTGAACCGATTCAAAAGTCGAAATTTATTATTATTATTATCTTCGAATTAATAGAAAATAAGTTATTTCCTCTAAAAGTGTTTAATTAGGCCGAAGGGATCGAGCTGGAATTTTCTGGATATTTAGAATGGAATTAATCAAAAATTACACAAATACGCTGTATTTGATAAATGAATAACGGACGAATGCAAGTTGTCGAAACGATTGGATATCGTGATATCAAAATAAAACCTGCTGACCCGGTGATGTAGAACAATATGAGAGTGATCAGATTTTATTGTCATAAAAGCGGATCTATTTGACAAATTTCTAGGATTGCTAAATCAATTTACCGCTGGTGTCAAAGTAATTCGTCGGGAAACAACGCTGCATTTGCAGAGTTTTCTTAAATACATTTTAGATTGTTTTTATCTTTATACATGTAAAGTACAGTAAAAGTTAGGAAACGTATAAAAAATTCCGTAACTTCCTTCATACGGGAATTATAAACAAATTAAATTCAGGTTTGGGTCAAAGTGGTCGTCCGTGGGTTTCGAAGGGTTAAATAATTATCAAAACACGATTCATTTAATGGGTATTCGAATTTTATCTAATTATATCGACGAAAGAAATTTTAATTTTTAAATGTTCTTAACCTACTGGTGAACCTTCATTATGTATGAATATCATACATAATGACATTATTATTATTATTATTATTATTATTATTATTATTGCAATTATCGGTTTTTTTTTACTGCCCCACCAACGCAAAATACGTACGTTAACGTTAAATTCGGAATTTACCCCAAAACAGAGATAATTCTTTGCAGCCTAAAAGCGTATTTCGACGATGTACATTCTGTCTCTCTAATATGCAAGTAGTGATTTTCAAAGTAGACTAATGAAATTATTTAACCGTCTGGTATTCGGGCAGAGCGATGTATAATGGAATGCCATTTATGAAGAATACCGCACGACATGTATACATCGATACACGCAAACATTTTGTCCCTCCATATAGACGCTATCTATCAAAAAACTATAATACCGCTCTTTCTGTCTTCCTATATACACACACACACACACATATATATATATATATATACATGTATATATAATATAAACGTCTTCATCTAATATCCTACTACCCATCGTGTAGGCATCCTTTAAAGGAGATCTTCTATCCGTTACTTAATATCATCGTTTCAGCTCCTTAATTCCGTTTCTTTAAACGTTCGGGGAACTGCATGAGGTGGGGTGGATCTTTGAAGCGCAATCATTTCGAAATGGTACGCGGAGGATCCATTTTCCTTCTCTTCGTTCCATTTTCTCTTCGGTATATGACACTAATTCTCTGGCGCGAAATGTCGAAATTCTATCCCTTTCTAAGTTTCAAAGTAATTAGGTAAGATACCGTAAGTTCCTTATAAGAAAATACATACGTGCGTACATACTTGTACATAAAGATATACTCACACACATATTTACGTACATACATATATGTATATATATATATATATATATATATATATATATATATATATATATATATATATATATATATTCTATATATACGAATAGCAATCTACCCTTAATAATTCAGTCTTTCTACTTTTAGCTTTGTACACGCCCGCGGAAATATCGTTATTATAATTATTATTATGATTATAATCACGGGGTTAATATTATTATTATGAATTATTATCATCATCGTCGACGTTTTCGTTATTATTATTAATTTTATTATAATTATCGCTATTTCTGCTCGTCTAAAGTTTCCCGATTTCAGTTCACTGACCCGAGGATAAATATACTTTTCGGTTAGTTACGTGTATTATGCAAATCGAAAAAGTTTCGTAAATATCGTTAATACCGAACATGTGCGCGATCGTAGAAAATGTATCAGATATTCTAACGATTTCATTAATAATATCTTCCGATTACAACGGGGTTGGTCCGAAATAATTATATAGCTTAATATAATTACTACGATTCTCATCTTTGGTATAATATTTAATTAAAATAAACAAAAAACAAACAAAAAAAATTAATAACACGAAATATCGCCGTCGAATTTTTCACGGAAATAACCGAAAATCGATTATTCTAGTTTTTCGGAAAAGTATCGACTAAATATAGCTGACCACCAAGGCCATTTAACAGTATTTGGGAGGAGTGCATAACAGGAAGGGTATAATACCCACACTGGTACACACCCGGCAACTACGACTCAGATTAGGTCCAACGGTTTTCTACGTATTAAGCGTCTTATATCGCCGGCAGTATACAACGATCATAATGCAAGGGTATTTGGATGATTTTCCGACCTTACAGCATGGCAATGTGCATATTGCTTAATGACCTCGCACACATAAGGAATGTTCAAATAATATTGAATGATCTACTACATACCGAGGCGCATTTATTATCAGCCGAAGGATTTCATTCTGGGCAGTCTGTATTTTTTATGTTTGTCGTCTTTGCACAACCCCACAACTGCACCCCGTACTTCCAGACAGACCTTAAAATTGCAGTATAAATTAAGACGTTCGTTGTCAATAAACAACACACTATTTCTGCCCATTAACCAAAATAGTTTTTTAATACGTACATCTATCTTCATTTCGATATGATTTCGATAAAGTCGGCTATCCAAGCGTAAACCCAGATATTTCACGCTTGCTCTGATTGGTATTTCTACGTTATTGATTCTTCCGGGGGGGGGGGGAGATTTAGCTTTTCTGTTAGTAAACTGTACATGTACAGATTTGTTCTCATTTATTTTTATATTCAATTCGTTAAACCAGTTTTCAGCTCTAATGAGTGCTGTTTGAAGATTTCTACTCGCTGTATTTGGATCGATACCAGAAGAAAGAAGTGTCATGTCACCGGCAAATGTGGCTCTACCTGAACATTATCAGTCATAGGAAAATCGGCTGTGTAAACTAAATACAACGTGGGTCCAAGTACTCTGAGCCTTGAGGCACACCCGCGCAGACGTGATACAGCTCGAAGGACGCGTGATCATAGCGTACATGAAAATATCTGTCACTAACGTGCGATTCTAGTTTCAACTTATACAACAAGCCAACATGCCAGTAGACCTTATCAAATGTCTATTGAACATCAAGAAAGGCTGTGCTGTACAGATCTTTTTAGTTTCTAACGAATTTATGCGGCTGATCAATTGTGCAGTGTTGTTGCAAAAACCCGAACTGGTGGTTAGGTGTAATATTATTCGAACGGATACATGGGAATAACCTACTCAAGATTAACTTCTCTATAACCATCGACAAAATTGGCAACAGAGAAATCGGGCGATACGAGTGCGTTACCTGGTTTCAGAACCATAATAACTTCCGCAAACTTCCACTGTTTCGGAAACTAGTGTAATAGGAATACCGCGTTACATATAAAACACTATAGCTTTCCTCGGAAGTTTAAATCGAGTGAAATGACGTATATATTATTCAGCAATCTTTTTATATAATACGTCATCATCAAACGATAAAAATAAGTAATTTGAACTGAAAACTGCTATTTGATGTTGGACGTATACTATCTTCTTACGTATTGCATACATACATACATATATATATATATACTCTGTACGGTACAAATCGTTTGGTTTTTTTTGTGTTTTTATTTTTTCAAGGTATTTATGCCGGTATAAATCACAACTATCATATCCGCAGATAACGCGAAGGGCCAGCTACTCCTTCTTTAATATCTTTTGGCTCGGTAGTCTATCCACACACGATTAACCGCTGCTTTACACCATCATTGTGTTGAGCGTGAAAAGAATTTCCTAGAAAGCTCAACTTTTGAATTATTATTGTACGATGTTTTA
This sequence comes from Coronaproctus castanopsis, assembly GCA_032883995.1. NCBI lineage: Eukaryota > Metazoa > Arthropoda > Insecta > Hemiptera > Monophlebidae > Coronaproctus > Coronaproctus castanopsis. Next base: position 232,708,963 of record CM065053.1, on the reverse strand, counting down.
TTATTGTTTCCAAGCATTTCACTAAATCATTCTCACACCCGTATATTATTATTATTATTATTATTATTATTATTATCATTATTACCAAAAAAGTGTTTTAAAATATATATATCGTTCTTTCTTACAACGATATTATTTGCGAGTTTTTCTTACGAGTAGGGAAAAAAATAGTTACTTCAGAAAATGAGTAGAAAATGTAACGAAATAAGTCTTCGTCGAAATAATGGAGGGAAAACTAATCTAAAATATAAAAAAAGGAAAAAAAACACGATGTCGGAGTTAGCCGCGACGATAGACAGTGAATCTATAATAGAGCGAGGAAGTATAAGCGACCAGATTCGGAAGTCGGACGCTATATGAGCGTGATGAAACGATATTTAGTTCATATGTAACGTTCAATTTTTCTTTCGTTTACTAGCGTATCTTCTACGATATTCATCATTATTTCGTTTTTTTTTGTACATGTATTTTAAGTCCTATTTTCACAGAATGCGCGTCAAGTTCGATTAATTGTATTTCATCAGCACTATCACCTGTTAGGACTATATCATCCGGAAAACCGTGATTCAATATTTCCCCATTTATTCTGATAGCCGTTGAGCTGCAGTTCAATTTCCTGAAGACATCTTCCAGAATGAACAGCTTCGACGATATGGTATCACTCCTCTTCAATTGTATATCGCCTGCTCTTTGCCATAACTTTATCTTCATCGACGCGTGTTCGTATATATTTTTGATGACGTTAATATAATGCACCTCCAACCCCGAGTCATATGACTTTAGCCCATATTTCAACTGTATCGAAGGCTTTTTCATAAAATTTAGGTTATATTCTACGCAATTTTGTATTAGCGTGTTCTTATATACGTGATCGTTTGTGCTAAATCTTGATAGAAATCCAGTCTGCTACCTTCGTTTATTATTATGTATAATTTGCGATATCCGGTTCGTAATTACTCGAGTAAACAATTTATATGCGATAACATATTAAAGGGTCTGTAATTGTTCAGGGAGAGTACATCTGCTTTCTTATTATGGATTAAAATAACTTCAACATATTTCCAAGCATCCGGTATTTTACTTTCTTTTAGGCATCTATTAAATAGATTACGTAACGTATGTACCGAAATATTTCCGCCATATCGCGTCGTAACTGGCAATATTCTGTCACAGCTAGGGGACTTTATTATTGTTTAGCGATTTCAGGACGACGGTATTTGACTTCATCTTTAGCTATGTCGGCAATTCCCTTATTGTTCATTACAATACGATCGATGTTTCTAAGTTTTTACTCTGGCGATACTTTGGCGCTATATATATCCGTGAAGTATCTCTCGACTTTGTTATTTCTTTTTTGTGCTCTACAATTTTCCCATTATAGTTTTATATCTTGTACATAAATTTTCAATTCTAAAGAATTAACTAGTTATTTAGTTTATATAGAATTTTTTCAATTCTTAAATTATCTAGAACTATCTAGAAAGTATGCGGGAAACATTATATTTTCACCTTCTCCTCTTCCTTCTAGAGTCATTTTCTCTAGTTATTCCACGCGCTAAAATGTATAATTTAATCTAAACATTGATAAAATATATAACCGGAAAATAGTCAAGTGTCGTCGCGTGTTACTTTTACTAAACTAGACACTATTACGTAATACAGGGAGAAAATGAATCAGATATCAACATACTAGCACGAGTACTACTGTAGTGTACTAGGTACATTACTATACACTATATATATATATATACTACAGACATGCCCAAAGACATTTCAGTTGAAATAGGTACATTCGCAGACGACACTATGATACTCGCATCTGATAAAGATCCAAATGCAGTTATTAACAAAACTGCGAAGCTTCGTAAATAAAGCCATTGATCGGACCAAACGATGGTTGATAGAAATAAATCCGGCAAAATCAGCCTAAATTACATTCAAAAATCGCCCGCAACATAACCACAGAGTATTTCTCGAAAATAAAGTTTTACCAAAATATGATGAAATCAATTACTCGGGAATTTATTTAGACAGCCGACTAACATGGAGAACGCACATAGATAAAAAAAAAAGCAAATAAAACTAAAATTTAGAAAAATGCAATGAACCCTAGGACCCAGATCAGAAGCTATCCTAAGTAATATACAAAACCACGCTGAAGCCAATTTGGATGTATAGTGCACAATTATGGGGTTATGCAAAAAAATCAAACACAGATAAAATACATAGATTACAAAACATTACGCTAAATATATCGAGCTCCATGATATATAACAAACCATGTAATTCACTCGGATCTGGGTATATGTCCAGTGCAAGAAGAAATACAACAATTACTAAAAGACACCTACAACGGCTGCAGCAGCATCGTAACGAGCTGGAACAATGATATTAAGCAACGGATAAAAGATTTTCTCCTTTAAAGGATGCCTACAGGATTGGTAGTAGGATATTAAATGAAGACGTTTGTATTACAGTCGAATCCGCTTATAAGGGACACATCGGGCGGAAGTCATTTGTCCCTTATAACCGGTTGTTCCTATAAAGCGAATTTTTAAAATCTCTTATTGAAGCGAGTGTGTGTTAGAATATATACAGTTTAGTAAACAATTAACATACTTATAACCTTATTAATGCGTAATATTTATTTATATGGAAATTAAGAGAAAAATACAGGAGCCATACTACATAAGGTAAGAACCTGACCTGATATTTGTAAAAATTGTTCATTTACTTCAAAAATGGGCTATAGTCGTTTGGTGTAAATTCTTCATCTGCTGCGTTCGAACAAAATCTGCACACTTATCTAATGATGCCGTAGGAGCACCTGACTGCCCTTTTCAGTACTACTCCATTTTTTACGTAAGTTCTGTTCATCTGTTTTTAAACGGGAGATGGTGTTTTTGGAGACGCTCATGATTTTTGCTAACTCCCGAATAGGCATATTGGGAGGTTGAATTTCGATTTTGTCTAAAATAGAAATTTTTTCTTTAATAATAAACATTTACGCGACATTTTATTCATACAAAAAATTCACCAGAACTAAAAAAAAGAAAAGAAAATTTTCGTAAGAAAAAAAAATAAATACAGTTTTTGCAGAATTAAAATAAGAACATAATAAGCTATCGGAAAGTGCATAATTAATAAACGTACAGAGCAAAAAACAGTATAGCGTCAATTAAAGAATGTCAACACAAGGACATCTCAAACAAAACGAAGAAAAAACAAAAATGTTCACTTAAACAAAAACAAAAATGTTCACTTAAACAAAAACAAATTGTAAAAATGACTAAAACATTTTTATTCAATTTTTGTTTATGTGAATATTTTCGTTTTACGACCGGAAGTGTCATTTTATATCGGCTAGCTTATCGCCCGTCTCACTATTTATTGCCTTGAAAGTTTATTAATCTTTGTCCCTTTTAATGGAGGAGTTGTACCGCAAAGTAACCTTCATTTGATACGTTTGATTCTGGGTTTTGTTGATTGTCCCTTATAAACGACTTTCCCTCTTATCCCGAGTTAAGCGGATTCGACTGTATATATACATATATATATATATATATATATGTATATATATATATATATATATATATATATATATATATATATATATATATATATAGAAAGAACAATGTTATTCTCTTTTTTTGATAAATAGCGTCTATATGGGGAGGACAACACGTTTGCATGTATAGATGTATACATGCCATGCGGTATTCTTCATAAATGACATTCCATTATACATCGCTCTGCCTGAATACCAGACGGTTAAATAATTTCATTAGTCCACTTTGAACAACACTACTTGCATATTCAACTTTAGAAATAATAGTACAAAATATTATTAGTGCACACACACACACACATATATATATATATATATATATATATATATATTATATATATATATATATATAATATGTAGGATGTTACAAAATATTAATATCCAGTAATAACTCGATTAAATGTTTCCGATGTATATTTTAGTTTATTTTTTAACCAGATTATTGAAAATCGTTTACTCTTGTTATTTGAACTATTTCTTTTTCAAGTAATTGGTAGAGCATCCCTATTTAAATAATAAACTTATGTAATGCTATAATAATCAAATAACCCAATAATTCAGTTCTCCAACTTTTATGATACTGTCACTGAGAATCTAATTGTCTCACTGGACTGGTTACATTAATGACATTTTATTACTTTATTCATCACTATTATTTATGATGCTTCGGTGCCGGTACAATGAAAAAAAAAAAACTATATTAAATAAAAATAAATAAATAAAATTTCGTTCAAATTTTTGAAAATATGCGGCGTCATAGGTCAAAATTAGACGGTATAATACAGATGAATTGTAATAGCAGGTAAAGGCTGCTCTCTCGTCTATGTCTGAGAATAAAGGAAGATATAAATTAACACAGCAATATCAGACCAATGGACAAATATGGCCTGCAGAACTAACAAACTATAATATTTTCCTATCTGCCATTCTTCTATTCTTGTATTCGGACCACGAAAATATTAAATAATATAGACAACTCGGTAACATGATGAACCTGTCGCCTTAGGCGATAAAACACAATAATAATCTGTTTATTTATTATTTTAAAAAATATTGTATTTTACGATGTCATATATACATACATATACATACATATATATATATATATATATATATATATATATATATATATATATATATATATATCTGAGTAAGCGAAATGATAATTTTTATGATTTTACATTCTTCTTATAGGATACCGTTTTAAGTCATTTCTCGTTTCTTCAACCGATTTATGCTATAATCCTTTTCCGTTTACACCATTACATTGTTACTGACAAGAGATAATAGTTTTAAAGTTGGTAATAACAATTTATATTCCTGTCCAGAAAACGGACAATTCGACGAAACCGTATCATTAGTTTTGTATCTATATGTATATATAAATATATATATATATATAAATATATTATATACAGGGAATGGTAGCTTAATGATTTGTGTATTGACAACATGATTGCCAGCTTTTCACCATCTCCGCCAGATAAAAATATATAAATAACAATAATAATCATCTTCGTAATAATCGTAGAAGAGGAAAGAAGATTAATATTTTCGTCTTTAACTTTACCTTTCGTCTGAGCCACATGTTACATTCAAGACCGGGTCACAGACCTAAGCACTTATCGATAATGGGGCCTTATTTTTTAGATAGAGATTAGACGAAAATCTACAGTTACTACCATAAATAATAGAAAATAATACCGATTTATTGCGGAATAATATAAAAGGTTACTTAAACTTCGTTCGGACCTCCTCACTTGATCCACACGAGAAACAATATACGTTTTGGCGTCTAAATAAATGTATATTTTTTATCCCTCTTACGCGAGACGGAAATACCGTGTTATACACAGATTTGCCGGATGTAACTATCAAGTTATTAAATTGGATATCAAAAATTTAAATATAGTAACTAATTTTAATCATTATCGCGAGCTAAAGAAAATAGTTCATAAGGAAATCAAACTTAGGATGACCTTATCTCGGTATACTTAATCATAATATTATATATATATAAATACAAAAAGAAAATTGAATATATGGCGCGAGCTTATATTGTGAGCTAAAGGAATTAGCTTATGAGGGTATCAAACTTAGGATAACCTAAACCCAGTATACTTAATCATCAATATAGTCGTATATTGATCATAATTGACCGTCGTGACGATTATGTAGCAATCAAATTCCTCCACAGTTGTCGATCATCCGCCGAGTGTACCAAATCTGATATTGACAAATTAACACGTCGGCATATTTGTTTCATCCATCGAATCATTGGCCGACCTTTCCTTCTATATCCGTTCATTTTGCCTAGTGTAACTATCCTAAGTCCCGTGCACGCATTATATGACCGAAAAATTTGTGCATTTTACCGCGTATGTCTTGTGATAGTCGTTTATCTATGTCGCTTAATGATCGAAATGTTAGTTTGTTTATCGTACCACCTTATTCCTAGTATTATGCGCCAGCATTTCATTTAAAATACATCAATATGTTGCTGATCCGTGGAGTTTATTACCCATGTTTCGGAACCATAGGTAAAGATGGAGAATACTAGGGAGCGAACAAGTTGTATTTTTGTATAATTATTGATATTACCATCCCGCCAGATACGTTCCATCTTATTCATAGCATTTAGACTCATCGCAGATCGTGAGCCTCGTTTATTGTTGATCCAGACACCTAAATATTCAAATTCGTTGACGATTTCACATCCGTCTAATTGTCGTGAAGTATTAGATATGTTTTCATTATTATGATCCACTATCATAATTTTGGTTTTATTTTTGTTTGTTTATACACAATTCGAATTCATGGCTTACTGTCGTCAGTTTATTTAAAGTTGTACTTAATTCTTCCATAGATGATGCAAAAGTGTCATCGGCATATCTCAAATTAATAATTTTGACGTTATCAATTGAAATACCTCCTTCCTCTACGGTAAGAGCACGTCGCATTATATATTCAGAGTATATGTTATATAAAAGTGGCGATAGGATACATCCTTGTCTAACATCTTTTGATATTTTGAAATAAATAATTATCCGCTCGTACTCTATTATAATTATTTTCATAAAGTGATTTTACTAGCATTATGAGGTGGTTTGGAACACCCATTTCGGACAAAATTATCCATTTCCATATCACGCTGTCAAAAGCCTTCTTATAATCTATAAATGCTATACATACAGGCACGTAATATTCTCTGACTTTTTCTATAATTTGTTTCACTTTCAAAATCTTTCCTATGACAAAGCATACTTAATCATAATATTATATATATAAATACAAAAAAAAAAAAAAAAAAAATTGGAATATATGGTGCGAGCTTATCTTGTTGTATTGATATTTGTATTAAATTAGTTACATATGTCAATTTTTATCTCATCCCAAATTTTGATTCAAAAATTTTGATTCAAAATTTTAACTTTGTTAATCTCGTTCGTATTTAAATAATTTTAAGTTAGATTGTAAACAGTTTCGAATACATATAAACTGAGAACGTATTTATTGTAATATTTCGATCGTTTATTCATTAAACATATTTTCGTTTTAGTTTAATCGATTTATATAATTATTTACTTATTGGTTTAGTATTTTATATACAATATCCGAATACTGCGGTTTGGAGATTGCTTTATGAATGTCTTAGGATGCTCTATTTGTGCGTCCTCCTTATTATATTGTAAATTGTAAATAAAAAAATAAGTTTGTAAAAAAAAAGTTTGAACGATGTAAAATGACGAAATGTTCCTTAAACGATATCGACGATATAAATCAATCGATTAAAATCATTTTTATATTATGATAATCGAATAACGGTTTGAAATATATACTTTCTTTTTTTCTTTTCTTTTTTTTTTTGGGGGGGGGGGAAATTAATAAAACCCATAATAAATAAATTAGGTAATTTTAATCTGTATAGTAAAATTTTAAAAATTGAAATTTCGTTCGTCTGTTATAATTTAAAATTAAAATCTATTCAATGAGATTTTTTTCGAGAACAATTTTAATTAAATTTTCTTAATCGAATTACACTAATATGATGGCAATCTATAGGGGAATTCATAATACCGCGATAAGCGGTCGGGGCGACTGCCTGTATCGGATAATCTAATTGTTCAATTAAAGACTAGATGTAACTGGTGGAACGAATAAAATTATAAGTCGATAAGGTAGGTTGTATCACTGAAATTTCAAATAAAAAATCACGGACAGATAATATCAAAAAGTATCTCTGTATTGCTTCGTTAGTAATTAAATAGTTTTAAATAAAATAAAATAAAATAATCCCGACAAATTGAATAAATATCTACTTTAATAAACATCGTTTAATTATAATTTAAACCAAATCCGTGTAGATACAAGAGCATATTAACTACTGCTAACATATTAGAATAAATAATTAAGAAATTCTTAATGAAAATTACGGAATGTGTAACAAAATTTGACAGGCAAAACAAACTATAAACGATCGTGAACAACAACGAAACAACTAATAACAACAACAAAACATTAGTCACGACATGGGTCAGATTCGAATGCCGATCGAGATAACCGATCTAGATTTTTATTTTGTGTTGCACAGTTAGCTGGATTTTTAATGTCATTAGCAGACAGAATGTAAGGAATATTTTCTAAAAGCATTTTTTGCAAATCTAGGCTGTTTGCACGCTCTTTAGGATGAGGTTTTATTAGTGATAACACGAGCTCTCTCTCAAATATTTTCTTCTGTTTTAACTTTCATTTTAGCTGCGAAATTGTTTGGAGCTTACAAGTTACGCGCCTTCTTGACATGCATTTTATACTTTTCCGAACCCTCTGGAGGGCTTAAGCCTGGAAGCCGCCGTGCGTGTGCCACTGACTAAGAAGAAGTAAAATCTGATCAATCGGGTCGTTTAAGACGTCTCACCTCTTCTCCGTTTCAAGAAGTACTTCACGTTAATGTATAGATGACTCTGGTTTCTATGTTTAACAGTCACCTGTTTATTAACTTAATCGACCGATGACATCTGCAGATCCCTATCGACGACCATTGTTACGAGAATAGAAATATGCGTCGACTATTGTTGGCACGGTAATACCCCGTCACGCCTAAATTTATTCATACGATTCGAATTACTAAGAATAATCTAGCGATGTGGAGTGCTTTTTTTTTGCCAATTTTTTACAACTAGCTCTATAGGCTATCGAAAAAATTATTAATATCTCAGTATCATATGGCTCGTTAAAGAATCCTGGTAACAGGGTCTCATTCAATATGTACACGGAATGTACACACGTTTATACTGGATCCGTCAATTTCATCATCTTTAAGCTACGAATGTCCGCATAGTTATCTAACAACGCAACCGCCATATATTATTTGGATGTGACTCCATGCAGCATGATTTTTTTTTTCTGTTTGCACAATTTCATCCTTCGTGTAATTTATCTCCAGGTCTGTGTGGAGAGCTCGATTCGTCACATACCACGGCGCATTTTCAATAATTCTTAATGCATTTGTATCGAATATCTAGTGATCGTAAAATTAACGTAACTATTTCGCCGTGCGTCTGATTTGCTATCACTTCATCTTAGCGTACACTAATGCGCGCATACATAAATATTTGATAGAATTTATGCATGGTAAAAGCTTATTTCACAAATACAGATATAGTTGGTACGTTGTCCTAGTTTGGGGATATGTGAACAGAAGATATGCTGATTTTTCTTGATTCAGTTGGACCGTTATATACGTTATTCGAAACATTTTGTAGATTGTTTACAGCCTCGAGATGGTTGCTATCAAAAATATGGATATCATCTGCGAATGTCGGTCTTGACTACATAGCAGATACAGCGTAAGTCTACCTTTTGGGACATCAGCTGTAATATTACAATAGACCGAGGAAGAATTTTGGTACGTCACTTTGAACTGGCGAATGGCCAAGTATCTTCCTAATAATCTACATAGATTGTCTGGTAATATTTTGTTCGTGAGCACGTGCTTAATTGTCGAACAACGACCTCTGAATACTTACAGGTAAATGTCCGAACCTTTATCAACGGACGGCAACCATTTCTTCAACAGTAATTTTTAAATTAATTTACATATTGCCGATAACAGAAATATTGGTCTACACGAGCTTACATCAGAGTCTGGCTTACACGAGTTTACTTCAGAATCTGACACACGATTTGATATGTATTGTGATTTGTGCTATCATGAAGCAACGTATCACGTGTGTTTAAGACGTATATACGCATGTTATACACAGTGGTGTGCCAGTGTAATAATACGTGATAATTAAAAATTACGTAATGATGAAAAACTTTATGTCGCGAGTTAGTTTCGAAACCTAGACAGTCGGGTTGACATTCGAACATTATAGCAACTATGACACTATATATATATATTCAAGATAAGGGTGGCAGATCGTGGATAATTGAAGACGGATATAGTAATTCATAAGACTGAACAACACAAGAAGAAGATGTATATATATAGGGTGACCCAGAGAAGACGCACGGTTTTGTTTTTTGAACAGCGCAGTTAGGAAGACTGCTACAACGCATACTGCGTGTTCCGCGTTTATTGTATACAGGAGGCATTCTTTTATGATCCAGTTTCAGTCATCATGGCGTCCTATAACGAGAAGGAGCGCTCGCTTTGCATGGAACGTTATTTTCGGTGTGAATCGATCGCGACAATGAAAACAGAGTTTCAAAAAGAATTCAATATATCTGGAAGACCTGAAAATTGGGATTTCTGAAGAAATTTCAAAATTTAGGGAACTATGGTCGAAAAAGTGTTCGAAAATTTTGTAAAAACTAAGTGAATGTATTACAAATACGGTCATCTCAACAATATTGTGTTCCACAAATGATTGTAAGCTAATCTCTGGTTTATTATTAAATAAAATTTCATTCAACAATTTTGGTCGAGTAGTTTTTGAGTTATTCAAAAAACAACAAACCCGTCCGTTTTCTCGGACATATATATATATATATATATATATATATATATATATCACAGACAAACTAAACCTTAATTATAATGATATAAAAATATACATAATCTGCGTGAGTTTATATAGATGATTTTTAAAGTATATATATAAAAATTGTAAATAATCGCGCACTATATATATATATATATATATATATATATATATATATATATATATATATATATATATATAACTGTTGAAATAATAACAATTTTCACTGTTTTTTAAAAATTATTATTTTAAAAACTGCGCACCGACACGCTTTTGATACAAATTGACAAATATTCATGTACTGGAACGAGTGCTCGGTGCTTCCGGTTCATTTCGAGTTTATATATTAATATATATATATGCTAATCACCATTTTGTATAAAATGAGATGGACGCCCACAATAGCTGGACGTTGAATTATTTTCGAATCCCTCGATGATAAAAGCGGATAAAATAATAATGTTAAAATTATAATGAAAAGTGCTGATAAGACAACAATGATAATAATAATGATAATGGGATCATTTTAAACGAAAGGAATATGTTTATTTAGTACACGAACGGTGCACAACGTCTAATATGAATATTAGTAAGAATAATAATAATAATAACGCAGTTGAAGAATGGGTGCGGGGGACATTAATTTTAGTCACGAAAAGTTGAAAAATAATATGGCGATCTTTTATTTACTGGATTAACATAACAATAATAACAATATTAATGGAAATAATATTCGTAGGTATACTAAAAAAAAAAGAAACAATGATAATGCCGAATAAACGGCTGGGCTGTTAGAGGTGGTCCTTTCGTTATAATTCACCACGCCTAGTATTTTGACGCCTAGATCACTTTTATAGTCCACCTTTGAACGAGCGTGATGACAAGTCATTTGAACAGAAAACATACTGACAGTTGGAAAAGTCCTTAAACGATATTAAAGTTCCGATGTTGATATAATTTTTTGAGCGCCTTCTTTTTTTTTTCTCTCTTCCGAAATTATGCCACTAGCTTCAGGCTATCTAGCAATCTTTTTGAACAGAAATTGCGATTGACTTGTGAAGTTCCTTACCCAACGGTAAGGACTAAGCGTGTTCTTTAAACGAAAAATTTTCATAAAATACGCGTATATTTCATCATTTCAAATGGTAGTTCCTTAATAAAAGGCGAAAGACAATACGTGGGTATGTGGCTCGATCGCCGCTTGACCTGGAAGGGACACATCAGGATCAAAGTTAAAGAAATAAAACTTAAACTGCGGAACATGTACTGGCTCCTATGCAAAACTTCCGAATTACCTCTAAAATCGAAATTATTTTGCTTTACAGGGCAGTTATTAAGCCGGTGTGGACATATGGCATATCATTCTGGAGGACAGCATCATTATCGAATATCAAAATGGTGCAGCGATCTCAATTGACAAGAACGAAAGAGAGCTGTGAAATATATGGACCCCAGCCTTCCATAACGAAGACCGGGGGCTAAAGAAGAAAGTGGAACATAATGTAAAACTAATATCGCGGGAGCCTCTAATAATTATATTATACAAATTACCTGGATAAGTTTTGCTAGATCAATGGAATATTGCGTATTGGATATTCCTAAACAGCGGGAAAAGTCGACAATGATACACAAAACCAGTCAAGCCGCAAAAACGGACGTTTCTTCACACAGGCCTATTAGATTGTTTTGTCCGTTATCAAAAATTCTAGAAAATCTAATCTCAAATCGTATTAAACCTACTTCAAATAGTCAATCATCAGTTTGGGTTTCGCACAGAACACTGTACAGTGCAACAGTGCCATCGATTGCTAACGCGATCTCCTAAACGCTGGAGAAGAAGTATGTTCAGCTGTGATTTTGCGTAAACGTTTGACAGAGCTAGTTTATAAGCTAAAACAACTTCTATCCGATCTACATACTCTACTTCGCTCCTACTTATCCGATAGAATATTTATCGTTAAAATTAATTATTGTTTCTGTGTAAAATAAAAAATTCTATCGTCCGTTCCGTCTAGGGCCGTTGTTGTATACAATCTATAGACATGCCGACCAGCAGTGAGAATATCTTAGCAATATTTGCCGATAATATAGCTACGTAGCTATCTTCGCGTCCAACTCAGATGCAACGTACCCGAATAAGTGCCAACATACTACATTTACAAATAGAAAAGTCAGGTGTCCAAGTTCGAAAATAAATAATGATAACATTACCCAAGCAGATGCAGTATGTCACCTTGGTATGATTACGAACAAGAGGTTTACATGGCGACTACGTGTGGCACAGACCTAAAAAAAAACAATCATTACTCGTGCAAAATTGCTACATCCATTGTTAGGGGATCTATTTTAAATTTAGCGACTGAACATACAATATACCTCTAAATGATCGCCTCCATTTGGCGTTATAAAACACAGCTGTATGGAAATACCTGTAAAAGTAATCTTCGAAGAATACAACAGTCAAAGCTACTTCGTACTATCACGTCGGCTACTGTCTACGTCTCCGATCTAACGTTACATAATGATCTAGATTCCATATGTCAGTGAAATACATACTCGACAATACAAGAAATTATTCGACAAGTTCAAAAATAGCAACAACCTCCTATGATTCGCAGCATAGTGCATACAACAAGTCTTCCAAACACTCCGCCAAGGCGCCTGAGAAGAAGATGGTGCCGACAGCTATTCCGATTAACGGACTCCAGTTTTGAACCTTTTTCTTCAGTCGATAGCGTGTTTTTTTTTATTAACTATCGTACTTGATAATTTTTATTACTATCATTCCTTCTCAATTTCACACCCGTCGTATTACTCCTTCTTTTCTCGCAATCTTGTGCTTCAATAGAAGCATTAGATTAATACTTGTTTGCAGCACGTAGTGCTGGTAAGATGTTTAGATGTTTGTGTATATATACATATATATATATATATATATATATATATATATATATATATATATATATATATATATATATATATATAAAGTTTGCTAGAAAACGAATACTTTCAGGTAACGGATTTTTTCAAGGATAATACTGATAATTTTTGACAAAATTAAACATAATTGTTTTAACTTTGAAATAAGTATGTATGTTTATATGTATATACATACATACATACGTATATATATATATATATATATTTATATATACGTGTATTATACAAATCCTTGTATGCGCGACCGACGTACAATTTTCAAATTGGCACAGAACGAACCTTATTAATTTCGAAGAGAAACGACCCCTTTGAGATATAATTCAACTGGAGGACGAGCATTCGTTTAATAGCAAATTTTTGGACGATATCTGTTAGTACGTCTATCTTTGTTTAGAACAATGCGAGCAAAGAAGATGCAGAATCGAGCTGAATGCTTTTATATTAATGAATATCGTCAGCAATGGTAAAGGTCCGATAGTAGTATTCGCTATGTAAATTATTTAGTAACTGGTTAGCAACTCGTTGAAAAGTTTAGTAAAATGGCCGGTACTACGGTCAAATTAGCCCAATACTCTCAATTTACGAAATCTCATTTTCATGTTGTCTTTACAAAATCCCCTGAACAATTTTATTTCGTATCGTGTTTCAGTTTTATCATATTATTACGATTAATATTACCAGCATTTCATTATTATGATTATTATTACTATTAATATTTAACTAATTCCCAAAACTGTGAGCGAATGGATATGTATGCACATAGCTTATATGTATATATATATATAAAATGCGAATGTAATTACCGTGTTTGGTAACATTTTAATTAATGTAGATAGTCACATATTAATAATATCTTCCGTGAATTTTGGAACGCGCGTAATAATTTGGTTGTATGTCCGATATACTAATTATCGTTGGAGGTAAATTATTAGAATAACCAGTTTTATTTATAAAATATGCCTTACTGAAATACGAGTCCCGCATTTAATAAACTTCAGATTATATTGCATATTATTACTTAACTATTTGGTTATAGGCAACGATATCGTATGTTAGATCGGTAAAAAAAAAAAACGAATTATATTTAATTATTATATTAATTGTTATTACGACTATCGATCGCGGCTTTACTAGTTAAATTTGTAATCTAGCTAATATCCTTAGTAAAAATTACAGACTGTCTTCTTCATTCAGCTGATTGAGCAATGTCAACATATTTCTGGTGAGGTTGATTTTCGTATTTCATCAGATATCGGGAGTATCTCTATATTATTATTAAATGAACTTTTATTATTATTATTATTATTATTATTCGATTATTTGTCAAAACGTTCATTTGTTTATTTCGTATTTATTAATTTTTTATCTACTAAAGTAGTCGACTTTTTTTTTTTTTTATTATTTTATTTAATAATATGTCCGGCCTATTACATACTGTAGCGAGATTCCTAAACCGTGATTCTCGGGAATTGTATGAAATTATTTATTTCTACTAGTAAATAATTCATCATCAATCTCTTATTCAGCAGGTTGGTGCGGTACGTTGATCTGTTACACCTCTGCCTTGTTGTCATTTTCATTATTTCCGGTATCCACTTTATTCTATCGATTCCGTGTATACACCCCGTTCATCTTCTTCCTCTTCTTGGTCTTTTCCCCAGGATTTATTTCTTATATCGCAATCATAAAAAGATCGATTTAGTGTTCAACATATTTCCGTTAATCCTACTTAGCGGTGTTAACTGACTTCACATTCAATACTTTATACGATATTCTATACGTTCTTCTATAGCACCACATCTCGAAGGCGTTTATTTTCTTTTTGTCAGTTTCTGAAATTGGCCATGTTTTCTAAGCGTGTCGCACTGTAGACCGTACAGATCATTGATGAATTCTCGTGGACAATTTTCTATCTTTAAGCACTAGATAATTAAGTACACATTTTTGTCGTAGTTTTCTTCTCATTTCATCTTCGTCTTTCCCATTTACTGTGATTGAATTCTGTATTCGTCTACCAGTCCAAATCCTTCATCCATCTATATATATATATATATATATATATATATATTTCTATTAGAGAATTTGTCGCGTTTTTTTCTATTTTCATATCTTTAGGGTTTTTTTTATCGATGCTAATTTTCAATCTTCCTTACCTAATGCTGATATTGTACGCGTTATTTTTTTTTCGGATTCTTGCTAGATCTTATCACCTATACACGATCATCGGCGTACTTTATATGCGCTATTAATATCGATTCCTAGGCTAGTAATATTCGCCGTTCGTATCGTTTTATGCATCGAACAGTTTCGGTGACAGCCGAGCAGTCTTGTCTTACTCCTTTCACTATATAACGATAATCTTCGTATTCCTCTTGCCCTATTCGTACGGTTGCTTTTCGGTTCCAATACATATCATCAGCATCGTCGTCGTATTGTCCATTGCCGAACGTTGTGACTAGCTATTGTACGTTTATATTTTTACGTACAAAATGAGCTAGCATTCGAGGCACTATTTATACGCGACGCAGATGATGCGCGCGCATATGATGTTACACGGAGTGCGGTGCCATTGCTTTCTCATTAATAATTAAGAATAAATAATAATGAAAACTTTCTAAGTCGCGTATTGATTTCGAACACCTGGCCATCGAGTTGACAGTCGAGCACTCTGGCAACTACGCCAACGCGACATATTTCATATATATATATATATATATATATATATATATATATATATATATATATATATATATATATATATATATTATTTTGTATTACAATCTTAAGAAAAAAAATAAAAACCTTAAATAAGTAATAATTATGGATACATTATTTATACACGGAAACATAATAATAATGTAGCAGCATAGCACAATGGTATTCTCTACTATACATTGGATATATAACTTTTATAAATTCAATAAATCACAGATACGTTATTTATACACGAAAACATAATAATGTAGAAGCATAGCCCGATGGTGTGCTCTACTAATACACAGGATATATAACTTTCATAAATTTAATAAATCACACGGTTTGTAGTCTACTTTTTCCCGTATTTAGCAATTTCTGTGCTTCTACATTTACATGAGCCACTAGTCGCCGTTCATGCGCTAATGCAAAATCGCGAATTATTTCATCCACTTTCTTTAACTGCAGATCCCTATGTAAATCATTACGCTTGAACCAACTCGCTCTTGTGATAAGGCGTATAACTTTGTTCTGTGATCTCTGGATGATTGCACGATTGGATGTTTCGAATTATGCTCTAGTAGCCAATAAAGTTGGCGGATTCTGACGTTAATTTGGTCGGCCTTACCCTTAATATGGGGCTTCCAGGTTAACCTTACGTCTAGATATTTAGCTGAAGCAGATGTTGATACCTGTTTTCCATTAATGTAGACACCCATATGTACCTCTATCGGACGCAGGTAACATGAACTGATTTTGCCTCGTACTTAATTCGCCAATTCTGCATCGACAAGACCGTCTTGTCGAGCGCATCTTGTAATATATAATTGGTTTCTACTTGCGTGTTAGCAACAGCACGGATTGCGGTATCATCAGCGAACATGGCAAGCGTAGTACCTTCAATTTTTGGAATATCAGCAGTAATCATGAGGTAAAGCAAGGGACCGAGAACACTACCCTGAGACACCCGGGTTTGTATCTCATAGAAACTGGATTTTTCCTCCTGGTGGACAACGCGGAACTTCCTACCTGATAGATACGATCGTAGCAGCCGGATCTAATTAGCTGGTAAGCAAATACTGAGTTCAGACAACAGTCCTTCATACCATACCCGATCGAATGAGCTACATCTAAAAATACTACTGAACAGTATTTTTTCTCCTCTAAGGCATTACTAATTACTTACCGCACACGACGTACTTGTCGTGTAGTAGAATGTTTGTGTCGGAAGCCAAACTGTTCATATGGTGGTAACTTGACTTCTATGAATTGCTGAAGTCTCTTCAGTAATAATTTTTCAAATAATTCTGAAATGGAAGACAGTAGATGTATGATTCCACTTCCTCGTCCGGTTTGTTAGGTTTCGTTAACATAATTATTTGCGCGGTCTTGAAGCTTTCTGGTATATGCTCAAGACGAAGGCAAACGTTAAACAAATAGGTTAAAAAAACTATTCCTTTACGGGACAGTTCGCATAGCACACTTGCAGAAATTCCATCAATATCGGGCGATTTTTTGGGATTTGTGTTTGCATCAATGTTTGCCAATACATATAACTAATTATATTTATATTCAGTTCATCTAATCCATATTTTTCAATACGAACGTCTTATAGCTTTTTGTATTGTACCCTGTCGAAAACGTTTTTAAAATCGACGAAGCATAGATATATAGCTCTATATTTACTTCTATCGCTCTTCAGTTAATCATTCGTGATAACGAAATCGCATCACTCGTCAAATCGAATAAATACGTCAAAGAGTATCCTATCGTATGTAGAGGAGAATTAAAATTCCAAATAACGATTTTATTGCTATAGTTTAAAAATATATCGTATCGATATATCGTCGATAGGTTTGAACCGACTAGTTGTAGTGAAATTAATTAGTATTCGAATTAAATATTTATATATATATATATATATATATATATATATATATATCTGTGTATGCGTGTTAGCACGATAGATAGCGTTGAAAAAGCCACCGCCTAGTTCTTTTCCAGCATATTTACATACTTTTTCACTTAATAACGCGCCGGTAACTTCTTAAAGAATTCGCGTTATTCCGTAATTCCCCAGCCGCGATTAATTCCCTATCGTTGGTTCTCTCTTTATCTTTACTAGATATTTCATTATCATGCGCCGGATGTAATAGTAGATAAAGGTATATGTATATATACATCGCGACCAGTCACCGAGATTAATCAACGTAAAAGATTCCGCTATTAGCGCCCACGACTTGGATCCTAACGAGTGAATATAAATAGTTTTCAATTAAAATACACGCGTCCTATAGTTCTAGGATAATTAAGTTTATTCCCGTTTGGTTAGTCTCGACCTTAACATAATGATGTACTTTTATCGCGAAGACATTACTTTTCTATTAGCTTTCTCATCTACGTTTTATATATGTGTCCTATATACGTGCCTGCGTGTAGATATTATATATTACTCCAGAATCTCTTTAAGACTTCGTCCGAGGAAACAAAGAAAAAATGTAAACGCTAATATCAAAAGACGCATTGTACTCGCAGAGGATGTATATATGTATATATACATACATATATACGTACATATATACATATATATACATATATATATATATATATATATATATATATATATATATATATATATATATAATCGGTATTCTATAGAGTGCAATATGGTAACAACTATTTGAATGTGACTTACCACAAAACTTAACAATAGAACTTACTATATCGCGCATTTAGATCTTCCACCGATAAACGGCGGTAACAATACTATCTTAATATTTCGCTTCCGTATACACCACATTTCCTCCTAATCGCGCATAGACTGTCATTATTATTATTATCATTATCATTAGTATCGTAGACTGCTGATGCAAAATAAGAGGGCTCGATTGATTTTTCAACGCTAGAGGACTTCATTAATATATTACGTACGCATATAAGGATAAAGTATAAAGAAAAGAACATATCTTTCGATGGCTATTGTTTTCAGATATTCTTGAATTCGCAATTTCCACCGACCGATTGCTTTGGTTTAATAACGCCAGTATGTTATTATCGTTGAAAATAATTAGGTCGTAAAGGAAACCGTTTTAACGGAGTCGGATCTGATATATGTTATCAACGTATGGGTTTTAAATTATAAACTATCTTATACTACTAACTAAACAACAAAATATATATATAGTGTAAGCGTACATGACCAGAGCTCTTTTGGAATTGTATTTTGAATCGTGGCGTATTTTTTACCTTTTAACAAGCTTTGAAATTTAAAATATGATTGAAAAGAACGGTACAACATTTCCTTAAGCTTCGGTATTAACTGTCTCCATTGTAGTTTAACTTGCTTTTGTAATCACATCCGCTACCTCATTTCCACGGACACCACAGTGGGCAGGGATTCACCTAAACTTCAGTTCCACGCTTGTAAAGTTGACAAACCCACTGTCGTATTGATATCTCTAATATACTCATTGAAAATTCCGGGAGTCTAGATAGTTGTAAAAGAACACTCATTTATTTTTTTTCTTATATAATCTGATAAAACAAACAGCCTCGTATATGGCATATCCATAAAAAATGATGAGCTTGCATATGGTATGCGGGGAACAACTTAGAGATGTTTCTACTGTGGTAAAAAAAGGTGGCTGTATATCTCTTTTTAGAATGTTCGATAGAGCCATCGGTGTAAATAATTTCATAATCGTTTATAGTCTGAACAATCCACTTAAACTGGCCAAAGAGTGAAAACTGGAAAAAAAAACGTACATAAATATAGTATATTTATAAACATACGTCAGGATCCTTTTGTTCTGCGCTTTCCACAACAATTTTTCCCAGCTTCCTTTGTTATATCATTGGCCTTCCCTATTACCTTTTTCTCTCTAACAGCCACCACTGTAAGATCCACTTTGACCATTTATTGCCTTCTTTTAGAGCCTCGTAACCAGGCCAACTCGATTTTGTTATAGCCATCCGCTCCACTACATCGTCTAATCGGGGCTTTGTGCACATAACCGTGTAGTCTTTTTATAAATTCGGCATCATTCTTTCACGTGCAGTTTGAGCTTTTCTTATCCTTTTTAAATTTAATATTGTATATGACCATCTTTCCGAACCATATATAATAATCAGAAGTACACATTGGTTATATAGTTTACATTTCAGATTAATCGGTATTTAACTATTTACCTGCTTTATCTGTTTCGATTTTATTATTACTATTTGTATACTTTTTCCTGTGTTCGGCGTTATTTTTGTTTTATGTAAATTTATTTTCAATCCTATACATTTAAATCTGTTATCATCATCTGCAAGAACTATATCGTCCGCGAATCTGAGATGATTCAAATATTCGTCGTCTATTCTAATAACCGTTGTAGTTCAATTCAAATTTTTAAACACACACGCATAGATATATATGCATGTATTTCACATGTACATAGTATGTAAATATGTATGTTATGCTAGCATATATATTCATATATATATATAAACGTTTACATGATCGGTTAATTGTGCAAAATATCTTAGAATATATTTCGAATATCAGCGAACCATGATA